>JABFPJ010003580.1:0-15780 GCA_022817425.1 Gryon sp. ZL-2020 | reverse complement strand
ATATCTAAAGTATAATTATGATTGGCTGTTGGTACACCGATCGGTGTACAATTAACACTTTTTAGACATTAATTTGTATTTTTACACGAAATCGTGTAAATATTTAAATATTTTTTTTACTGTGTATAACCCATGTGTCATATACTAAATTATTCTCTTTCAATAATGAAAATGGATGAATCAACATATAAATCTTAAATTTTTGAATTCGCCAAAGGAACAAAGTTTATTTTAGTTTTCTGGATGAGATTTTGAGTCTCTGTAACATTACAACGTATACCCAGTAATACTTGTTCTCAAGTGCAGTATTAACACCTGTGCTGAATTCTAACATTTTTCACATCTAGATATATAAACGCCTTTTTATGTTCGCATTTCTTCTCATGAGTAACAATTTTTTAGTTTATTATAAAAAAATCCAATTAAACTGGATAATAAAAATATTTTCTCATTTAAACAATTATGTTTTTAATATTTTTAAAATTGAGAATCTTCACATTATTACATAAACTATAAGTAATATTCGGTTTTATATTACCAGGTTTAGTATATTATATTTCACACTAAGCTGTCAAAGTTAACTTTATAATGCTGATTTCATATTATCAGTATTAAAATTGTACACTGAGAGTCATTTGACATGAATTTTTACTACAAGTAATACCAATCTTGGGACGTTACAGAAAAAGAACAAATTTTACTATGAAACATAGTAAAATTAGATATTGAAATCGTATTTTTTAAGGGTATTTACAGCAAATATCGCGACATTTATGCCTAATTTTACTATGTTTTATAGTACAATTTGTTTTTCCTTCACGTCCCAAGAATGAATAGTAACGTACATAGAATGTAGTCACGACACATAGTAATAAATTATGTTAAATACACTAAACATCCCTATCATATGTCTCTGAGTGTAATGTCATTTTAACTTTAATATATATTTGTTTTTAACTAAATGTATTAAAACAATTAGTACATTTTGTTTTAATCCGAAAACTTTACCTATGATTATTTATAAAATTGAACATTTATATAAATTTGCAGCAACACTTTTTTCACTTTAGTTTCACCACAGTAGTGGATGCAAAAGTTTGTTTTCATATTTTGTAATGTATGTATCAGTCGATAGATCATATGCGCGTAATTTATGCAACAGCTCGTTTGTATCAACGTCCACGAACCTGAGTAATAGAGACAAGACTTTATGAAAATCGATTCGATTACCCAAACTGACAATGAGGCAAACACCATATTTTAAAATATTTAATGAACATTTTCGAGAAAATGTTTCAACCTCAAGTTCAAATATTAATTCTGAAATGAAGCAGCACAAACAAAAATAAAATAAATTCAAATGTATTTACTTCAAATCCGCAAATATAAATTTGTTTAATAATATTTTAAAATTGATTTCATCTACTAATGAAAATCGTTCAAAAATATTTAAACTTTTTATTGAGGATCAAAGTTTTATGATAAAGTAAAGTGCTTATTATTTATGTTTTTTTAAAAATGCACCAGAACCTAACTATTTTCATCAATTTATGGTTCAAGTCAAATTATTCAACATTCAGTAATATCAGAATAATTTCTCATCGCAAATTTTAATCCACACTTGATGTTTACTCGTCTATGCATTATTGTTCGAATAAAAATAATATTTTATTCGAGTAAATATAATAAACAAAACTTCGACAACAAATTTTGCAAAAATAAAGCTCAACAAGCGAGCAATATTTGTTTGCAGAATTCATCAAATAAACAATAATGTTTGCGTGTTAAATTTACGTTCAACAAGTATGTATATTTAATTCTTGTATAGCGGTGTATTATAAATTATTAATAATCCATACATTTTTGCACAATTATTACGTTCAATAGAAAACTTTACATAATCCGTAAAAAAACGCGACGTAAAATGAATGAATTAGTGGAAGAATTTCCACTAATCCATCACAAATCCCGAGCGGTAAATGTTTTCGATTTATATGAATTAAGAAAAAAAATGCGTACATTGTTTGAAACGACTGTCATATTGGCACACATGAGACTTGTAAAAAGAGTGCCTCCAGCCACTGTTAATTTTGTTAAATTTGATAAAGCGTCAAAAACACTGATCAACTCTCTTGGGAATTTTCGTGTAGCAATTTTTTAATTTAAGGTTTACCTGCTTTATTTTTTTTAAACTGCAGCTATTGGTTGATCCATAATACTGCACAATCATGAATATGTAATTTGAATTCGCAAGATGATTTCAACGCAATTAGCTTCAACGTGGAATAATAAAATCGACGCAAAAATATGTAACCTTTTATGTTTTGTAAATTAAAAACTGTGAATTGAAAAATGATTGAAAAAATGAGTGCATAATGATGGAAAGTATTACATGATTTCGATAAATAAATTAACGTAAATTAATTCCTTTCTATCGGAAAAATTATTTCTCTATAACAGCATAAAGTCTTAAATTTGAATCAAATTTGTATGACAGAAATTATAATTTCTTTTATTTCAAGCTATGTTTTGTATTATTTATTAACTATACACTAAAAAAACTTCTTATTAAATTTACAAGAAAGTATTTTAATGCTGGGATATACGTGTTAATTTGAAAAATATATTTTGACTTTCTAGGAATTTCAACAGAATTTCTATAGAAATTCGGACTTTAATTACTATCGAATTCAATAGAATTTGTTTGTATCATTATATCCATGATTTAAAAATAAAATAGAATTTTATTTTAAACAATTAAATAAATATAAAATAGCAATAAAATAAGAATTATTCAACTTTTTTTCAATCAATATGTATAATAAAAAATGACAATACCGTACGTTAAAACTAACAAGACTTCAAATATATCCCAATGGTCCAATATAGTATTGTAAAATAGAACCACCATAATATACAAGAATAAAAGAAAATTTCTTTCAGTGATACGTAATAAATTTATTTGTAATTATTACGAGATAAATAGGGCAAAGAGTCGATTAGAACATAGGTAATTTATGTTCGATCTATTTTTTGTGTCGTATTGGTCTAAGTTGGACGCGCACAGGTAAGCTCTTTGTCAGCCTCGCGGCGGTACCGATGGCACCCTCGAGAACGGCATCGTAAATCGTGGTCGCACGAGAGGCTGCGCCAAGAGCGTGCGTGGCTTCGAGTGCCATAATTTGTCGTCGACTGGCAATTCATAATCCATTGACTTTTACATCCATTTAGCTGTGCATGTGTGCATTGACAGTGTACTTCATTTTAATTTAAACAAATCATCGTCGCGACGTACTTTAATGAATGTTCAGAAAACATCTTTTATTTTTTTTTAATCTCTTTATTTTCTTCTTTACATCGTAACGTATTTACCCTGAGTATTTTATCTGCATAAAAAAATAATTGGAAATTTTCAATTAGTTTTATTTTTCCTGATAATTCCAAGTAATAATAATTATTTTTTTTATTATAAAAAAGAGAGAAAATGAACATTATTATAAAAAAAGGTTGATATGATAGATGTATGATGCGAAAAAAGAATTTTATATAGTTGAAAATACGCACATGTAATGAAAATGATGAAATATTCAATGTTTAATAACAAATATTACTTTTATTATTGTAAATTTAATTCCGAGTGAATCGAATAAATAACATGTTTCATATTCATATAATATGATCAAATGAACCAGTTTCTTTATCGTGCGCAGTGATATTTTCATATTAACCGTCAAATGAGTTTACTTTTGCCACAGAGTACTTTCCTGAACTCTCAGTCACAAAATTGAACTATTTCACTTGAAAAAATGTCAGCTAAAATCCGATTGTCAGACTTGGCTTATATCAATAAATACTTATTTTAATTAATTTTTATCATTATTATAATACGAAATCTGATACTATAAAACAAATTGGAATTACACTACTTTATAATGTCAAAGACCAGATATAATGTATGTTTTCTATGTTTTTATATTTTATGATTCGTTATTACCTTTTAACATTTATGTTTCACATTTAAATTCATTTTTAATGTTACAATTAATGAATTCGAGAATCCTACAAATGATATACAAATATCTTATTGAACAAAAACATTTTCCAAATGAAATAACTTTTTTTTATTACACTGGCTTTATAACGTAAGTTATAAAATTTAAATTAAAAATATTTTGCTTTAAATTGTGATTTATACATGATGTAGAAAGGTATTTGATATATATATATTGTATATGCTTTTCCAAGAAAATTATTCTTATTTTGCTGATAAGTTTAAATTTTTTAATTAAATGTTCATTCCATTACAACTGAAAGAACATATATATACCGCAGGAAATGAGTAGTATAAACAGATAATATAATAATTACACAAAAATTGTGAATTCATGTTTTTGCAAGAACGTTTTTAACCACATTTTGATCTGTTACAGTTTAACTGTTCAAGAAAAATGAAATATGGTTTTAGTAATATTTCTTTCCATAAAAAGAAAAATTATTTATTTATTTTCATTTTTTCAATTAATTTTTGTGCATTCATTATAATATATAATCTATGGAGAGTAAAGACGAAAACCCTAAAAATAATGTCATCATTTTCAGGTTTTTCGATTATTCATCAAGCAAATTTATTATGCAGTTTAATTGTGTAAAAAGTCTTTTCCGGTGTATTGTTTTTATGAATGAAAATCAAAACAATTAGAGCCAAGCTATTAAAGGGCGTTATCAGAGGGAACAAAGTGCCGATAAAAAATGTGTAAAAAGGCGCATGAAATATGAAAAGAAAAGAGCATATGAAATATCTCGCGTGACTCAGTTGTATTTTCATCGCTTGGTGTTACTGGCAGTACAGTAAACAAAAGGATGTCGTTTGCAGAAGAGACCCACACGTGCCTGATATATACACCTAGGGGGAATGAGAAAAATTGAAAAGAGATCATATGAAAAGAACAATGACGATCAAGTGGTCAGAAAATAAAATTCAGCCGATAATTTTTGTTTTTTTAGGAAAAAATATTAAAGTCAAAATGAAGCGGGGAAAAAGTCGCGTTTTCGTGTCGTGAAAATAATGGCGCCTATATAACTTATGACTGAAAGCATCTTAGCATTCATAACGCGCGTTACCTTCGTTCAGGTCACACGTATCTTTTTGCCTCGCACATTCACTGTTACGTGTTCCTGAATTTAATCATATCAGTTCAAGATAAAGTACGTCAAATTATCAAGCACAATCCTCTCGAGAATATCCATAAATCTTGCATTTTAAAAATTTTACATGCGACATTTATTTGACTTTGTCTGCACATTCAAGTTACAATAAATTTTACATTTTTTCTATAAACGTTGCATATGAGTAACTGGATATGTAGCCTTGAAAATATATTTTTATCGGAGATATTAAAAGTAAATGTTACTTTGATGGCTTTAAAAACAATTCGCAATATATTTGTGAACATTTTTTTTTTGCTTTGTAAATATAGTTGTAATGTTTAAAATTTGTTTTTTGTGATCCATTAATAGAGTCTTTACATTAAAAAAATCGTTTTGTTACAAGAAATTTTCTTCCCATATTTATATTTACATCTCAAAAGTTAAAATTCATTTACGTTTGTTTATTCTTGTTTATATTTATTCATTAGTATAACAATGAAAAATTAAAACGCAAAAAAAATTTTGAAACAGTAATCAGCAATAATTTTCAAACAATAATTATTCAGTAATGATTATTGGAATTGAAGTATTTGCAATTTGAAGATATTTACAATTTCATACAATTCAGGAATACATAATAAAAATGCATTATTGATTGTACATAATTAACGTAAGTACAAACCTTTTTCCTGTATTTCCATTTCACAAATTATAATGCGATTTACAATATTTATAAAGATTTTTTTGTGCTTCGTCAAGTTAATACCCTTTGTAACAGAAATGTTGTGTTACAAACTTATTATGTAATACCCTAACAGTTCTATACATACGTAATGAATTCCATTATGTGTAATAAACTATATCAATAATCTGATAATTATAATATTCGATTGAGCGAAACTAATAATTACTTTAACGACCTGGAAACAATAATGATAATTACAAATAATTGTTGCATTAATATTATTATAAAACAAACGAAATTATAAAGATTGTTTTATTTCAAAGTAAGTGAAAATTATCTAATTTAATATTACGCGCAACATAATCTGTGTAACATCAATAATAAAGTAATGAAAAATATTTTCAATACAACCACTTGTTTATTTATAGGAGTTTTTAATTGGAAAATAAACCACAAGAATATGTAACGTAAACTTTAAAACTAAAACTATTGAATTAAACGTACTACTAAAACTAAATCAATGAACTTCTAATTTCTCTTTAATTTATTATTTAATTCCCTATTTTATTTTTACGGTATTATTTGATTCACTTACATTAATCAATCGCAGTTTCGTCAATCCATTACAATAATTAAGCTATTTTTACATATTCCAAGTAAATAAACATATTATTGAATTAATTGGTAAACATGCAAATATAAAATAAAAGATTATATTTCATCTTGCAGATGATCTTGTTTTTCGTCAAAATTGAAATAAATTGTTGAAATAGTAACAGAACATTCTTTTTACTCGTGAATGTATAATAAAATCTGTGTTTGAAATTAGAGAAAATACAATTTATTAAAAGGATGAGTATTATTTTTCGCAACATAATTACACAGATTGAGTAGTTTTAATTTTAATGCAATTTTTCCTCTGCAACAGACTACAAAATTAAAGTATCTTTTTGATGAATTTCTGAAAGCTTAATGCTGTTCTGGCTTAATATATCTCATTTTTACGCTAATTGCTGGTACATTTGTCTTTTGAGCTAAATATGAATAAACGTAATTTATTCACAACGATGATAAATGATTGGACTGATTTTATCTTGCTCAACGAAAACTACATTATTCGTTATCTCAACTATTTACTTGTTCGTACAGTAATTTCATTACATGTTTAAAAAAGAAGCTTTAGTAATAACATAATCATCTGATTAGCGTTAAAATATAACATGAATAAAACATCACCAATAATGTAAATAAAAAGTTAAAAGCTATATACTTCGAACATACGAATTTTTGCATATATCACAATAAGAATGAAATTCTGCTTGCATAATTTTTTGACGACACATTTTTGCCCTCGCCAACTTAAATAATGCACATCAATAATTTTCCGCTGTTTAAATTAAACATAACAACAAATTCAATAAAATGATTCATTCATTTCTTACATAAATAAAATGTTTATTTCCATCATTGAGAAAACAGCAAAATCTGCATATCATAAATCAAATCAAAGTCTTCTGTATTTAAAACTGAATATAACAGTTTCAGCTTGATTGCAACGCGGTAATTGTGATTGCCCTAGAGTCTCGAAATTACAAAATACCGCAACCATTTTGTGTACGAGTCACTCAAAGTGCCATTGAAATTTCACGCTGACTCGACTGTCATCTTCCCTTGAAACTACAAACGCATACGTAACTCCGTTATACTCGTCGCATTATATTCGTCGGTGCCAAGGGTCGTTTTCGCAAGGAATAGTGGAACAATGTTAATGTGCGCACACTTATTGTTGGAGACACTTGCGAAGCGCTTGGTCCACGCGAGATAGTTGAGCTCCGTTACTTCGACTAACTTTCAAGGGAAGTGTTTCGGCTGCGCCTCACTGTTTCTTGACATCGTCTCCCACGACTATCTCCAAGGAAAGTAAATCTTATCTTTTGGACTGTTCAGCACAGAATCACAATGATTTGTGATCTTAAATCCATTTTTGTTATTATTTCTAATTATAAACTTTCGTTATAATTTAACTTATTTAATAATAAATTTGGCATTTAATAGCAGCTTTAAATTTTCTGATCTTACATCTTATGACATAATACGAACAATTGAATGAAGTAAATTTCTACAGCTTTGATATTATAATTGCATTAAGTATAAACTGTACGGCCAAGAAATACATCATGCATTGTTACTATAATTTATAGTTAATTTTGCGAACAAATTCAAATGCACACTGTGACTTGGCGGTATTAAAATTAGAGGATACTTAGTACTATTAGCACAATAATAGATTTCAAAGTAAGTTGTTATTCTGACAATTTATGTGTCTAAATACGAATAGTTATGACAGCAATTTGATTTATGTTAGTAAAACTATACTTTATCTTTTCCATTTTTATAAAATAAAATAAACGAACTAACGATTCGACAAATTGTATATACACTATTGAAGATATGCATTCTTATTGCTAAATAAAAATACTTTCTATTTCCGATGTATTCAATTTTCAGAGTGGCAAATTGGATTTAATAAATTTGTTTTAAAAGTACCGAGCTCTTCATTTGCTTTATCGAAGTTAAATTTGTCAAAGAGGTTTCATAGAAACGTTCAAATATAATTGTTCTTTTATAACGGGTATACTGATTTGAAGTACAGAGAAGCTTTAATTAAGAAAAGTTGAATGGTAAAAAAATAAAAGAACGGTTGATATACGAAAAGCCAACGATGGCTGAGGCGAAAAGAAATGAAAAGGATATTATTGTTAGCGTTATTGCAGAAATAATGTGTTTTTGGCTACTTTAAGAGTATAAAGTAGAAATCAACGCTCCAACGGTTATCATAATGGAACAGAGATAATTGAAAGATTGTAAATTGAAAAATACACAAATGAAAAGAAATAGAAATGTCTATATCAAGTAAATAAAAAAAAATCAAATTGAAAACTATACATTTTACTGATCAATAGAACACGGAAAGGTAACTATTGGGAAAATACAAAATTAATGCTTTTTGTGAAAATTGTATTTTTTAAACACTCTAAAAACAAGTGTTTCATTTCAAAAGATGTTGTAGCAGCTTTTAAATATTTCGAAGTGTTTCGTAACTTGAACCTTTCGGGTCAAATGTGCAAGTGTTTCCCATCTTTCTATAATGGGAAACACGTATTTCAAAACTAAAACTCTAGTTTTTGCAATGTAAATTACATAAATTATGAAGCAATAAAATATTTATAGTTGTTTATTTGACATCAATATAATTTAAAACAGTAAAATTAAAAGTTAGACCAAATGTATTCAAACATTCAAATATGATGCATTCATTATTATGTATAGATCAATTAAATCTGACTTGAATATACATTAATTTATGCGGTAAATAATAAACAGTATACTAAAATTTGTTAACTAGTATGTTATAGAATCAGATTAATGTTACGTTAAAATTAATTTGAATTTTATTTCATTGCATATAGATAACATTTAAATTTATGAGTGAATTATTTTACCACTGTGTTGTTATTTGAATGTAAATTCTAAATAATTATCTGATGCTGTTTCTGTGATATGGTTTATTTATAGATATTAATTGTGTCAATGTTCGATAACAACAGAATGCCTGTTATTACAACATTTATGGCCAGCTCTTATATTTTATAGAATACTTTTCCATAAATCAATTCAGACATATATTTCAACATTTGAAAGAAATGTTTCTATCAAATGTATATTAATATTAATTGTAATGGAAACATATGTCATGAATAAATGAATAAAAATGACGAAGCAAATAATATAATCTCCGTAGACTAATTAAAGAGTACGAGCATAATTGAAATATATCCGAGCAATTATTGATTAATGAAGGTCTTTTTATCTGTAACGGTACGCGGGCCTTTCTTGCATCAATCGCCACCAAAGTGCAAAGAAGTTTCTTCACTGAGAAGTCGGCTGAGTAATGATCCCCCGACGCTATTCTCGGGCTTCGCAAGCTCCACTAGCCAATTCGTTAAACCGAGACGAGGCAAAGCCTTTAGCCACAGCTTCATCAAGCTATACGCGTACTCGGTTGTTTCGAGTCCTTCGTTAATTAGTCATTTCCTCCTCTCGTCCTGCCCTCTCCTTGAATCATCCTCATTCGCTTAATACGTGCTCGCTTTCAAAGCCACAGCCACGAATTATCCGCATTCTTTGCCACCTAAAAGTACCCTCTGCATTTGATTTTCAATTATTCAAAGAAAAATATAAACACTTTTTAAAGTCAACGACATAAAGTAAAGAAATTTCTGTTTCTTTACTTTCAAATCAAATTCAAATTAATAAATGAAACTCCATAAATAAAATAAAAAAGAATGCTGCTTTCTATTGAGAGATGCAAAATATAATTTTCGTCTTGCTTTATCAGCAATTTAATAAGTTCTTGATTGTTTAGTATTTTTATTTTAAAATAATATTCGAACTAAATTATAATTTTGGAAAACTGATTATTAAAGCAAAAATTAAGATTATTTATATATTTAAGAAATTATATTATATTAATATATTATTCAGTAAAACAAGTCGGAGTTTCATCAAACATTAGATTCCCTTTAAATACATATAAATTTTACTTAATAAATTCAACATTATTAAACTATTGAGTACATTTGGGAAAGTACATTATCTCAATTTACAACAGTTAACTGCAATAATGCATTTAATTATCCCTAATTAAACATTTTCTCAAATGAATGAATTGTGCATTAATAAACGCAATTCTAATCATTTTGCAACGCTGTGTAACATATGGAAAACATTATTTACATATTTTATGACGAGATATCGCAGAAATGAAGTTTAGCATGATATTAAATTTTCTTATGACGTTATATTTTGTCTGGCATTTAATATAACTTACAATTAAGTGCTACTACAGGAATATTGAAGTTTCCAGTAGAACATAATTATATTTAGTCAGACACACTATTCCTCGTTCGAGTCTCGCTACACATGGTTATTTTTACATTACCGGGCTATTAATTTGATTAGACATTAAATCCGAACGAGAAAAATTAATCAATTATAATTTATGAAAAGTATAAACTTTTTGAAAGAATATAACTTGTTTAATATAATGTATAATAGAATTTGTTTTTTTTTTTTTTTACTTTAAAATACTCGAATAATAAAAATGTTGTAATAACAAAATAAACTTTTTAAGTTTCAAATAAATTTAAATAAATATATATCATAAAATTTTATGATTATTATTCAAAGCAATATATGAATGAAAATTCGGTTGAAAATAATTCATGTGTATTCAATTGTACAAAACAGTGTCGAATAGCACGGTCTCAGATTCAAATGACAACGGTAACAAACGCTCGAGTAGTTTTTAACTTTAGTTGTTCATTCAATTGTAAACAAATCAAAAACGTTCAATTGAAAATTGAATATTTTACGTCTGAAACAAAACCCCAGATACTCGCAGTTTAAAACATAAACTTGTTATCGTGCATGAAAAGTTTAAAATTGAAAAAGTTAATAACAAGAGTTAAAGGTTGAATACAAATATTTCCTTGAAACTTATTTAAAATTAAGTTTCAATGAAAAGAATGTAACGTAATTCATAATGAATAAATTCAATTTTCAAGAATTAAAACAATTTTTAAATTTTCATGCAAGTAATCTTCTTTCTCTCAAAAGCAATAAAAAATCGAACAAAATTTCATCTCATATTACGGCATAATTAATTGAATCGCGTTTCATTTCGTAACTTTTTCATCGTCAATATCCGATGTCGATATTTTTCGATTTCAAAACACAATGTGAACGAAAACGGCACGCGACGACCTTATTTTGTACCAATATCAGACGAAACATATCTTTTTTTTCTAAATATCTCAAAAACGCGAGGAAATTGAATGTCGCTGCTTAAATTACTTTATTTTCCAAGAAAACCTTTGTCATTATTTTTTTTAATTATACTTCAATTAATTTGGATAATTAGAAACTAAAAATTCATTTCAAACTAATTTGGTTCATTAATTATTTCAGGGCTTTTATTTAATATTTAAAATTTTAAGTAGATAATAATTATTTTAGTTTATATCAAAATTAATCCCATTAAATCATACAAAATTAACGTATTTGTTGCCAACACCACCTGGGGCGAAGATATTTCATTCACTATAAGTAACAAAACTTTAGTAACAGTTTATACTTCTCGTTATGTTATTGATTCAAAATTTATCATACATTGATATTGTAATCCAACCCAGAAATAGTATAGATCTATACTATGTCTATATAATCCATTAACCGCAATTCCGCAAAATGTTTATTTTTGATAATATTTTTTTTAGTTAAATATAATAAAACTGTTTTAATGAATAATTGGTTATTTACTCATCCAACAAATCTTCATTTTATAATTAAATAAAATCATTAATTTTATAACTTTTCTCGTAAAAGTTGAACAATTTAATTCATCTTATTTGTAAAGGCAAAAATTACAGTAATTGCCCTTACAAAATAATTTATGTAGAAAATACTTTATACATTTACATTTTCGGAAGAAATGTAGACTTTATTTTTTTCAATTCGAACACCAAATTTACTGGTCTTCTATTTTCCAGTTCATTTGAAAGAGGATATTACATGACCAACATATAGAATGTTTCCTTACATTTATTTGGATTCAATTTTAAAGGAGATATATTTGGAATATATAATTTATCACTAAATATAAATATTATGACATCTTGTAATAAATTATTCTTTTCTCATACTTCTATAATAATTTGATCAAAATTAAAGTTAAATATTACAAAATCTATACAGTACTCAAAACTACTGTATAAACGTCTTCAAACTATCACATTTTATTCTGGAAATGTCACCTTTCAACAATTATGTGATTAATTTAAACTTTTTTTTATATAAAATAACTGAAAAAAGTGTTACTACAAAAACGTGTTTTATTGAAAACTGTTGCATCACTTTACTATAAGAACTACATCGTTATTATCTTTAATTTCGATCACATTGTTCATGCGAATAATAACAACTGTCCATAAAAAACAGTTGTCCTATTTTGTGAGGAAAAATATATATCTATGAAAAAATGCTTGCTATTATTTTTTTTCCGTTTAATACATAACTGTAACATATAATATATCACGTAAAATGTGCAATGCTTCCCGTCCTTATAGAACAAAATAATGTTCCATACTTCGTGAAAAAAAATTTTCAAATAAAATAAAATAAAATGTATACGATTTAATACAATCGAATAATCTGTAATGTTATACCTTGGAAGCACTGTACATTACAATTTACATTGTTATGTTCCTATAAACTTCACTAAAATGTCTATATATATTTGTTATAGATTCATCGATATTAAATAACTAGTACTTAAACAAAATCCTACTTTTTCAATAGTTTTTTGTGGAAGCAGAAGAAATACAATGTTCAATCTTAATTGTTTCTGTTCCATTTGAAATCTTTATACAATCTAATGTTGTTGTTTTTAATAATAAAAATTTTTCAATTTAAGATTAAAGTCTTAAAAATACCCAAACTCTTCAAATCTCAACACCTAACTAAGATGAAGTATTAAGATAAATACAGTGTACCCTTTCACGTAGTCTATTGTCAATTTTCGCAATCTGAAAAGAAGCACAAAAGCAGTTATTGTGGAACGTTATTGCGGATTCTCCAAGCGTTTTCATTTAACGAGCGATCAGAAGCAATACTTTTTATTTTTGTTCCAACTATTCTCGCGGTTTCACGCCTCTATCGTTATCGCGTTCAACCGGACATTTCTTGGTGAATACGGGAGTGCATTTCCATGTGAGACTTTCGGATTCATGCGGAATTAAACCGACTCGGAATTCGACCTTCCTCATTCTCGCATGATTGTGCACGACTACTAGCTCTCGCCATGCAACTCGCCCCTCGCTTCACCACCCTTTTCTCTCATTCCAACCATAAATGTCACACATTCCCCGTATACGAACTAGTATATCCGTGCTTGTACTTCGTCGTTGCAAGGCTTCAAACCGTATTGAAGTTTTGAATTAAACGTCCAGGATTATCTGCATTCGATTTGATTCACTTCAAACACTATGTTTGTTATTTTGACTAACGATAATATTTTTCGACACTTCTCGATTAAAGCGGAAATGTTCTATTTCTCATTTGCACATTTTATTTGTGCATTTCAATGTACTGAATTAAAATACAAAATTGAAAAATAAATTTAAATAAAGAAAGTTGTACAAGTTATTTATAAGTTTGCAAACTTTGATTCACTCGTTGTAAGTCTTTCCATGCTCACAACAAAAGCCGAAGAAGTTTAAAAAGTAATTTCTCTCCGTGAGCATTGCGAGCAACCTCAAACATTATTGATGAAATACGTTAGTTTAATTATGACAAACTGGAAACTAAAGAAGAGAAACTAAGTCCATTAAAAGATTAACACGCGCGATAATCTACGTCAATGCGATAACACTAACATTCATCCATAATTTGACATTCGCAAGTTTAATGACATATTATTACTATTAAGTCCATTACATTTAAATATAACTTTTACTCACAATAATTAATAACATTTATATCGCATAAAATGTATTGTAATGGAGTGTATAAAATAATACCAAATTGAATGTGAAATTACATTTTATTTGAATTATATGGATTAATTTATCATCAACTCTCAGTATTGATCGATGTCAAAATTAAGTCCCTGTGTTCCCCGAGGAAATTCACAATTTTCAAGTGACAATTCGTATTTCTTTTACTATTCACGTAATATTGCGATATTCTCTTTTTGAAAAACTTGTGCAGTTTTGCAAACTAAAATATCAAATAAACTCGAAAAATGTTCATGTCTAACAGCACATATTGTGCATCAAACAAAGGTTAACATAACTCTATAATTTTACAAGAGTCGAGATAAAAATCAGAAGCGTGATATCACTGTGAATACAACTTATATATTTGCGCGATCTGCATTTCATTGACTGCTCTTTTTTTTCGTTATTCATCATTTTTTTATGACTAAACATTACAAGGATTTTCATTTGCCTTTGCAAAGATTAATGTCGAATAATTTGTTGGCAAATTGCATGCAACGTTTATTAAACAAACCGACCCAAAGTACATCGCGTGTGCGCATAGTTAGTTTGCTAATGTAAAAATCCGCAAAATCAAAAATTTGCATATCATTATAAAAATATATTTTCTGCATAGACCTGAAAACGCACAGTTTTTCAAAAGCCGTCGGTCCTCTATAAAAATGTAAACATACTTCACATCACGTACATAAAATATTATAAGACAAATTCACTCAGCGCAGCGTAGTAAATTCAGCGCCATTATTTTTCAGCAAACGTACACTACGTCGATGTGCTCGGGATGCTGCACGTCCAAATAAAACATCACCGTATTTCAACATTACAAATTGCCATGCGTTACATTCGGCATAATCGTTCTATTTTTCAGAATGAAAACATCCAAATGATGAAAACACTTTCTTGATATCGAATGCAAAGAGCAAAGTTTCATTAACATTCATTTTTTTTCTCTCTGTACATTTTTCAAATAAACACTTTTTCTAGTTGATGGAATAATTTTACATCAAAATATAGTTTTAGTCATAAGAAAATATAAATTTAAAAACATTTTGAATTTTAATTTGCATAAAACAGCACTGCAAATATTTCTGATGGATTACTGAATTGTACGACTGACATTTGCAAATATCGTTTGAAGTTTCATTAACATTTTTTGTCCATACAACATTATCATTTGCATTTTTTCTTAGCAAAATAAACATAATTTTCATTCAAAAGAAGACACCTATCACATTTTTAATATACCGGCACGAAAAAGAAAAATGACTTCCGCAAGAACTGCTAGTTTTTTATTCTTTCTTTTTTTTTTTTTTTTTTTTTTTTTTTTTG
>JABFPJ010003579.1:0-15780 GCA_022817425.1 Gryon sp. ZL-2020 | reverse complement strand
TAACGACACGAGCACGACTTGCTAACGATGCGCTGACGACTCGCCGGCGACTTGCCGACGACTCGCCAGCGACTCGTTGACTACTCGTTTATGATTCGCATTGTAATATTGAAAAATATTATTAATGAGTGTTAAATTACTGACTTTTAGCAATTAAAAATGATAAAAATTTTAAAAATCAAAGAACTTTTGCTGACTCGTTAACGAGTAGTACGCTAGTCGCTAGCGAGTAATAAACGAGTCGCCGGCGAGTCGTCAGCGCATCGTTAGCAAGTCGTGCTCGTGTCGTTATCGTATCATCTTCGTGTCTTCATCGAGTTCTCATTGAGTCGCAAACGAGTCGTTAGAGAGTCATCAGGCACTCATCAACAATACGTCAGCGAGTCGTTGTTATTTTTAATTTTTTTACGATTCGATAGCGAGTCGTCAGCGAGTCGTTTGCGAAGCGTCACCAATTTCGGCATCGTTGACGAATCGCTAGCGAGTCGTCATCGAGTCGTCAGCGAGTCGCATATTTTTAACTGGGAAACATAGTTTCGTAATTTGACGTCATTTTTATGCATTTACCTGATCGGGACCATATGAATGCCCGGCGTTACACCCATATGCAACGCCACACCTGGAAAACACATCAGGGCCTGCTAGGGTAGTATGGTTTCCATGTTGGGCCCACAATTTAACCCGATTTCAATTTCTACTAGGGTATTTAAATATTTTAGAAAACTTTTGAAATGTTTGGATATTTTAAACAAGTTTGCTAAAAAGTGTATTTTCAAAATTATAAATATATTCATTTGAAATTGTAGTGCTTGTTCTTATTGGAGGAGAAACATTTTACTGAATCACCCAATATACCATTTTAATTTCAACAATTTTTGCATTGACGAATATTTTCATAAAATTAAAATTTTGCCGTTTAAAAATGAATTTCAAAAAACATGGCACAATACAACATAAAAAATATTTTTCATTTTAGAAAATGTGACGCTTTTAGTGATATTTGGTAGATAGAGTAATGTCGATTGTCTTCGAACTAAGCTTCAAATCAAACACACCCAGTATGACTACTAATAGAGAGAAAGGGGGTTCATGCCAAACGCACGCAGACATCGACGTGACTGATCTTAATAGAATCAATTTATGTAACGAAACTGCCATTGTGCACGTTCTACGTACATTTTCTATGTCATAATTTCTGCAATTTCTATGATTCACAGTGTAATTGTCAGTATAACGCTAAATAACAATCGAACGCCAATGAACGGGTGTCGTACAACAAAAACGAAATATCCTTTGACAATGCATAACACATGAGTTTATAGTATACATGGAATTTTGAATCATTTGCAATTGAAAATGTACAACTGTAATTTCATTTAAACAGAATTTATCGCGAGCAAAATGACACTCGAATTTGGCTTAACAGTGTCAAATAATTGTGCAGTGTTACTTCAAGCAGATGCATATTAGTATTATCAAGTTATTATTTTTTAATGGCAATTCGAATTGACATTATCTTTCAAAACAATTTTTTTTAACCAACTGTACAAATTTCAATTTTTTTAAAAATATTTTTTTCAACATTAGTCATTATTATAAATCGTTTTTCGAACAAATGTATATGTTTTGCATAAGTTATTAATTGTTCGTCATTAACGTTAGTCAACTATGTGTGATGCTTTTCGCCTAAATTCACCTAAAGATTTATTACGTCTTCGAAATACCGAACGAATTATAACATGAATTCTGCTGTTACTTCCGTAACGTTTGAAATACAGTTTCTTAACGTTTCTTGATAATTTCAATTTAATGAATTCTTGGGAGGTCGAGAAGTCTAACAAAAACGATAGCATGTATACACCACAAAAGGACAGAAAGAAGGCGGATCTTGGTTTAGTCGATTGGTACCGCAGTATTCTAATCATGGTGACTTTTAGAAACGCCTCTATTAAAGTGTCTTTATTCCGTTCTCCCACCAACCTACATAAAACTATAAACGGCACGCGGAATCATTAAACAGGTCCATAATTTTCATAATTCCTCGTATAAGTATTATGTGATGTCTATAAGCCATCAATTTTGTGCACGACTTATTCTATTCGTAAAAGATTTTTTGTTTCTCGAATCTTTTATTTACATCTACAAATCATCGACTGTCGGTTTTTATGTAAATAGTCATTTATAATAATTCATCGATTTCTATTAAAACGGCAGGAAAATATTTATAGTTTCAATAAAGATTTGCATTTTTATAAATAGGATTAATGGTTTTATTTCCTTTTTATCTTGTAATATTTTGTCATGATTTTCATGCAAACTTATAGGAATATGCCAAAAGATATAAAAATTTCTACCTTTAGGTAATTATATTACAATGTTTATATTTTATGTAGATTAAAATAAAAAAAAATCAATTTATAATGTGAAAATGACAATGCAATTATGCAAAAATTGTGTACGAATTTCTTTTGCAGTATAACTCAATGCATACTGTAAACATTATTTAAAATATAAATAAAGCTATTGAATATATTTTAATTTTTTGTTTCTTTAATTACACAACAACAAAAAATAATAAATTTCAGTGAACTGTCAATAATACAGAGATGAGATCAACATTTTGCGAAAAATTACTCAACTTTTTATTAAAAATTACTAAGCATTCATGAAAATTTCTTCAAAAAAAATTTTTTTCAATCAATTTTGCTCTCGTCCCTGTATTACTGAAAGTTGAGTAAAATTAAATTGAAATTTCCTCGCTGTGTATAAACTATTGCATAAATTTAAAAGATTAATACAAGTTGCAAATATAAAAAATGGTCTTCATGTGTACAGAAATATCTTACATCGAAAAAGAATATATATAACATCTTTATTATTCTTCCAACATGTTATAGACTATAAGATTTCGATTTTTCAATTCAAATTGTAATTTTCACAAAATACAAGTATTCAGTATTATCAATGTTTTGCTGCAGATTTCTAGAAATGCATTTTGTCAGTGTAATCGTGTGTATTTGTATAGATTACTTGATAGCACTCGATCACATTGTGTTCTAATCAATGTGAGCGGGTGCCTCGACAAACTTCTGTGCTATTCTTTTTTTCGTTCTTTCTAGGCTTGGAAGTAATATGAGTAAGCGAAACAAAGGAAGATGGCACTGGGAAGAGAAAAGCGATCGAGGCCGTCGAGAGCGGAAACAAAAGCGACTCGGGACGATACGCAGTATGGCGACGTTTCCGGCTCGCTCACCGCACACAATGCACTCCCTCGTGTTAACTTCTGTGCTTGCATATTCGCCCTTCCACCCTACTGTTTTATACGGACCTTGCGTTATCATGTTCGAGCCGTTTCACACTCGACCTTACCGACTTTTTGCCTCCCCCCTTTGATTCTCTCCCACCCACTTCTGTTCCACGAGTGCACCGACTATATGACGTAGTCCATTTTTAAACCGAAATAAAGCAAAAGAGCTCGAGCGTGTTTTTATTTGTTGTCGTTTTTGTGCGTCGTAAAGGCACTAGGCGATATTAAAAATGGGGAACATCACCTGTTCTTCGAAACCACTCACGAGGAAACGGAAGCGCGCGGTGGCGGGGCCACGGGGTGTGTTTTAAAAAATTAGTCCTCGCTGTTATATAATGAACTTCACGCCATTTTCTCTCACGCTTTGTACCTTAAAACAAAATCTCGCACATTTTTTAAACCCATTTCTGTTAGACATCAAAAGATAATACGTGCAAGAAAATTGTTGAGACCAGTGGCAATTCGCTGGTCTCACTTTAGACGTATTTGTTTTAGGAAATGATTGTTTTCAGTAATATGAGTATAAGGAATCATTTTAATATTTGGTGTGATAATTACTGCACATAAAAGTTATCAAAGAACAAAATAAATAAATAATATACATATTCTTACATACTTTTAAAATCGGAAAAGAATCTTTAGATAATATGTATAACTTAATTAATAGACTTTGTATACTTTTATATAGTTAAAAAAAGTTTCATTGTGACTAAAGTTAGGTGATAAAAAAGCAACTGCAGAAGTTAAACAGTAGCCAGAAAACTTAAACGGAAGAAACTTTTTTCTAAAAGTAACTGCAACAGCAGTGATGCATCTTAAGAATCATAAAATAAAATTCATGTATACGAATCTGTATTATTTATGACTCGAAATTGCATAGAAGCCGAAAAGATGACCGCTACTCGAAATTTGCGTTCAAACAATCGGTAGAGATACTTTCACTAAGTGAAAATAATTTGTAATTGTACGTAAAATACCGACGGCATGCCGCTCATAAAACTGTTTTATAAAACGAACAACTGCACTATTCAGTCGTTTCGAACATTTTATTAATTTTCTTGTACCAAAACCTTTCAGACGACTGAAAGTTATCCCACAAAAGATACTGAGAAACTGTGAAAACTATTGCGTAGAAAGGTGGGTTAACATTGGGTTATTCTCAATGAAAACTACAATAGAATTAGGTTTTATGTTGTAGAACAAAAGGCAGAATCTGTGTAATTGTCATTGCAATGGTGAGATGTAAATTTTGAAAAATTATTGCGGTGACATATAGTTATAGCTGGTTATTTCTACTAACATTGTGTTGGATTTTAGGGTTTATTGTGTTTTATGGTCCGAAATTATATTTCCGGAAAAGTTTTCTTATAAAACATATCCTATTTAACATTTTTGAGACAATCTACTGATTTTAAACTTAGACCATTTTAGAATTTGCACATTCTTGCATCGTTTAGAATCCTTGCACAGTAAGGTGGAAATATATCTAAAGTATAATTATGATTGGCTCTTGGTACATCAATCGGTATACAAGTAACCCTTTTTTATACATTAATTTGTAATTTTACACGAAATCATGTAAATATTTAAATAATTTTTTTACTGTGTGAATATATATGTATATATTTATATATAAAAAATATTTAAACAGCAAAGGAATTTCACCTTTTTATATTTAAAAAAATATTGGAAAGTTAATTCTAGAAGCTGCGTTACGTTATGTTCGTTAGTCGCGTGGCAACGACTTTTATATTTATTATAGGCAACTTAGTTTCAATTTCATACTTCAAAACAACAATAATACCATGAAAAATTAATTATTCTACGGCATACTAGTTGATTAATTGGACAAAGTTACACTTTTATAAAAGTTATTTGTAAGTTATTTTGTTTCAATCCATATCAGTATCTTCTTATTGATGTTCAAGTGTGTACTTATGTTTTATATATGAATACAGACACTCCTACCTTAATCTAGACGTCAGTTCCGATCAACTGAACATTTTTCTAAGGATATATATCAACGAATGCAGCTAAACAGCACCTGAAACACAAAAATTATTCATTTTCTCATTAAAATGTTTATAATAAAATACTGGGAAATAGTTATTCAATGAACTTAATATGATTATTTATTAAAAAAAATATTTTTCTATTTCATCTAGAAATTTTACTACAAGATTAATTATTTACATCAAGTTAAAGCATCGCTAAATATTTAATGTTTCTATAATTATATATTTACAATGGATGAACATGTTTTGCGGGAAAAAATAGATATGTTGAGTGTAAAACTTTATCAGTATATAACATGCTAACCCAGAAAGTCAATGAGTAAGTATAAGTCAGACAGGTCGATTCATTAAACCGAAGAGACAGATCGATTGTAATTTAGCAACTTGCAGCTTGAAGGTTGAAAATAATAACTATTTTACAGGTTTAACTTTTCCAATCGACTTCAAACGAGTAATAATTTCTTGGTAATTGTGGTAATCGACATTTGAACAAAATTATATATTCAGGATGTATGAAATTCTCTTTTCTCATTT
This sequence comes from Gryon sp. ZL-2020, assembly GCA_022817425.1. Lineage (NCBI taxonomy): Eukaryota > Metazoa > Arthropoda > Insecta > Hymenoptera > Scelionidae > Gryon > Gryon sp. ZL-2020. The sequence goes on along the minus strand of JABFPJ010003579.1, from coordinate 9,924 downwards.
TAGAATATAATTTTAGTTAGGTTATTCTATTTCTTATACATTTTTCTTTTATTTCATATTTTCAAATTATAATGGTAAGAGGTGAGGTAGATGCACTAATTCTGGGAAAACTTATACAAAATTTTTGGTAACATGTTTTCATGGTTAAACAATTTTTCATTGAACTCAAAAAATATGATTCAATGTATAGATAAACTTGTTATTAATCATAAATATTGAAAATATTCAGAACTAAAATTATCAATTTATTTAAGGTCAATTATAGAACACATAAGCATAAACAAGATTGGTATATGCTATTTAATTAATTATTTTTAATAGTTTTTTTAATTGTATAGCAAAATGCGTACAAATCATAAGTAACTAGATATTAAACACCGTATAAGATTTTACGTTTTTGTTAGACATTTTTTTAATTTTACTTTTTAATTTTTTTAAATAAAAATTGACAATTTATGTAATACTCATAAACAAAAAAAATATTAATATTATTTCAAATACCATCAGTAATAATGAAAATAATAAAATGTTTTATAGTTTATTTTAGGTAATTAAGATTAATTTTATTGGGTTATATTTATATTTAATTTTTTGGCAAAGATGCTCTCTTGCATTATAAATACTACCTTCTTTTCAATGAAAGCAATACAATTTATGATTTGTTGAAATTTATGATATGAAAGGACAAATACTGTTGTTAAAAGTGTTCATATATTACGTATATATTGCAATATACCAATTCGTTAAATATTAATAAAATTAACCACTTAATTTTTAACTAATTTATTAACTGAAATATTTTTTTAATGCACAAGAAAGAAAAAAATTTTATCGAACAATGGTAGTTGTAAGTCTCATATTTTAGAGTATACGATGATATATTGCCCTAATCTTTTCTGTAGTACAGTGAAAAATATATTATAAAAATATATTATACAAAAATAATAAGACGTAAAATCGAAATCATCAATATAACATTCTTTGACTGAGATCAGTACATTAATGACGGTTATTATTAAAAAAAATTTTTTTGCCCTTCGGTGTGACAGAACATAGTTTTCATATATATAATTTCACAAAAATTAATTGATAAGTTTAGATTAAGCGGATAGGAAAGTTTATTTATTTCATTTCAGATAACCAGATTATAAATTGAATAATTAATTTCTCATCATATCAAGATATTGATAAGGCATGTCATATGAATAATATTGCCAACATATAGGTGAATCTGTTGTGCTCGAAACAAATACTCTATTACTAGTAGAGTATTTGATTGATCCCATCTAACTGATTAGGATGTCACATTATTTATTTTTAAAAAAGTCATATTGAGATCCGCATTGAGATCCGTAATGAAGTCCAAAACACCTAACACCTTAGTAAAACGCAACAGGATGCTAATGTCATTTTTTGAAATCTTTCTTACAACAACATAACATGCCACATCATGTCTTCGCCAGGTCCCTAAAATGTTATTTAATCTATGATTCACGTTTTAAATATCTATATATAGACCATACATGGAACGACGATATATGGTCCACTACAGTAATTTGTATGACTGACCTACGCGCATTGAATCATACTATAATACAAAAATAACCTTATATATATATATATTATATATAATATTTAAGAGATGCATTTAGTATATGTAAATACATTGAAATATCATAGTTAAAATTGTAGCAGAACATTGTTGTCTTAATACCTAATTATATTATAGGACAAAAATCAATAAAAAAAAATATTAATAAAAGTGTAAGTGTAAATGTAAATATTATCTAATTCCCTATGTTCTTACACAAAATATGTACACAATAAAAAGATATCGTCATCTCCAAATTACCTATCTTTCCATATTTTGTTTAATTATGTCATGTACTTATATATGCAAATGACCATGAAGTAATTAGCATTAATGCACTTTTTCTCATGAAAATATAAGTAATAATTTTTCGATGAAAACTGTGAATATATAAATTAATTTTTCATTGAAAATGAAATAAATTGAAGTTCTATTAAAGTAGTATTGCTTTATGTTAAAGTTTTTGATGTTTTTTAAGACAATTTCAACTGAAAATATAAAATCAGAAATGAGACTTTTCACAGAACACTATTATCAACATAAACTAAATTCGAATAAGTTAGGAAAATTTAACGTTTCCTTTATATGAAAATAATATTTTTCAACATGATCATAACATTTTATATAACTAACTTAAACTTGACATTATAGATGGCCTAAGTATTACCTATATCCGACGTTCATTAATATTTTTTAACATGCTCTATCGTTGTGATTAAAACAGCTATATTAAAATACAACAGTAGAGTTGGAGTATTTAAAAACTGTTGAACACTGTTGTCTATTTCCGCAAATATTCTGCTAATTATTCTAATCGATATCCAACAGAACATTGTTTTCATATCTAGACACTCGATAGATGACATCCGATTTTTAAATACGGAAATCACTATTTATAACGAAATTCATATGCAGTGAGACGAATGTATGACTGGATGCAAGACGGTATAATAAGATATGATGACGTCATTATATTTAATTTTTGCGTATAGTATCATAATTGCGGCCCTGATAACACAGTTTACTTAAATTTTGTGCAAATTTTCTGTAAACGGTTTGTATAAAGTTTGCATAAAGTTTAAGCAATGTTGCGTCCGCTTATTTATACAAATTTAATTCAAACCAATTTTTTCATTCTAAAATCAAATTTTATAACTAAAAAATTTGGTTTAAAAATAATTATTATAATACTCCAAAAATTTTTTTCATTAGTGAAACGTATAGTTTGCATTCCAATTCCACAAAAATTTTGCATTCTAATTTAATATAAATGAATTAGACAAAATTTGCATGCAAATATGCGGACACTGCCTAACGCAACTTCTGTGCAAACCGTATCAAGTTTTCTTGTGTTATTAGGGGGTATTTAAAAACAAAATAGTAAACATATAGAAAGGTAATAATATTTAATAATATAGATTACTTATATTTAAATGCGAATTAACTATGAGGTAATATTCCAGAAATGGAACTTGCCAGAACAGTGTTGTTAACGACTACTTCATAAGCATAATTCAAAAGATCAACCAGGATAAGGCAGTTTTGTGATTATTTCAAAACTATTGTTTCTTTGTAGGCTTAAGCCTTAGTAATTCATAAATGTATTGTTTTACTCTAAAGTATAATCCCAAAAGTATTTCTGAACTTAGATAAAGCAACTGAATTTTACACTAACTCAAAGAACTTTTTCGAAAACAATAAAGGCGATAACAAAAGTATTGGTTGAATACATAAATAAACAATAAATCTTCAGATTTAGTACCTAAAAACACATAAAAGGCAACAAAGGGAATAAAAATATCAACTCAACTTAGACATGACGTAATACGATATTATAAAAAAAATGTATAAGCTTTTTAAAAATAAAATGTTAAATAAACAATATCTATATTTGAAAACCTCACTCGTTGACCGATATTATCTAGTAGAATTACAAATAAGAATGTAAGTTCATTAATATATACATTAAAATCATGAAAATTTAAAATTGCAGAACAATTTTGTAAAATGGAAGTTGCAGAATTGTAAAATGGCAGAACAGAGTTGTTTAGTACGTAATCAAAAACTCATATGTGGCACTTATAGTTATATATACAAATTTGATAAAAAGTGTATTTAAATATTTTATACAACTTTAAATCATGTTTAAACATTTCACATAAACATGTTTAACATTTTGTTGAAAGAAGAATTGTGTATTGATGTACATTTGAGATTAATAACATACATAGTAAGAGCATTGTTTTCGTAAAAAATTCTCAAATAAGTTCAAGGAATAGGAAAAAAGTACAAAATTTAAAAAATAAGATATCAATTTTTCAACACTCAATAATATTTCAAAACGTGCTTTGCATATGCATCTTGAATTTGTATTACATTTAACATATTTGGACGCATAGACTATCGTTTATATGACAGAACACGGTTTTCGTACTCTAAATCAAAAACGTTTTTCCTATCATAATAAATAATTATAAAACGTAACTTATAAATTTTTTGATATGAAAGTATATAGTTCTAGTTAAAGAAAGAAAATATGCAGTCATTTTTTTAATGTAAGTTATATATTCCCGATAATTACATTAAACATTGCTAGTCATTATATATCAACATTAGTTATCAAAAACATTAGTATTATTAGATTTTTTATTAAAAACATTGCTAATAAATGATATACTTATAATTGTAAGATTTAGATTGCATAGCAATATACTAATCTCACTTAAGGTGACACAAAATATTCATGACAGAACAGGGTTTTCGAGCATTCAGACCTGTGTCTCATACTCAGAATAAAAGAAATTCTATATTTGTTCACTATTGTTATTATTTTTATTTTTACTATTATTATTACTTTCGCAGAACACAGTTTTCATTTGAATTATTTTTGTCAGTATTATATCAATAGAAAGTTGCACACCGGCAAATATTTTAGCTATTTATAGGATAGTAGTTACTTCGCAGTTTTTTCCCGGGTGAAACCAGATTTGCTTCCTATGAAATACCAACGGTTTCCCTATGGCACTATTATCATATCTCTCGGAAGTTTGCCACAAACAAATTAAAATCAAGTGTATGTATCCTAAAACTATAAAGCCTACTTTGGAGCCCTAACACTATATTTTGTTTCCGCTATAAGTTTCCCGAAATTAGATAGTATTTTTTTGACCTCCGTATGACCTCTGTATGAACTCTCTATCACAAATTTGGCGAAATTGGTTCAGCAGAGTATACGTTGTGTTCATACAATTATTATACGAATAAACTAGATTTATGTTTATATATTAGTCGGATTATTCTACTCAGATCTACTATGATGCTAGAAACAATTAGATTACAAAAAATTGTTAACGAAAACAACATAATAATCCTTCAATATGATAATCGCTGATATATATTACAATATTTTTCAAATTTAAATCAAAGAAATAAAGAAAATTGATTTATACCAATTGATTTACAGGTATCATCACTAAACTTCATGTCACAACATAAAAATTTGGTTTATATATCATTATTTTCCTAATCGATGTGTCATGGCAGAACATAGTTTTCAGCACAAACTTTTACCATCACTGCAGATAACAGACTGAATTAAATGATTCTTCAGTATTCATACAGCCTTGCGAACATATTAAGCTATGATTAATTATTTTCTTACAGTTAACTACGTTGACGGTAACATTATTTCGATTTTCACAATAATTTAATCATATTATTGTCATATAATTATTCGTAACTATTAATTATTTGTACGAAGAAAGTAATTTTTACTATTAATATTTAATGAAATTTAGTTTCTTTACAATAGATAGTTATTGGGATATCAACAAATTGACAAAATATTAATGTAACAAAATACTTTATCTGACAGAACATAGTTTTCACACGATACGCAATAATGGAAATGAAAAAATAGCGGTATCTTTTGTCAAAATAATGTAATCCCTATCTACTGCTGTTTTTCTAGATATTTAGTGCGATTAGACATATAATTAAAGAAATTTATATTTCGTGTTTGTAACTTTATGTTTAATAAGATTAGTATGTCATAATCTATTTTGAAAAAATTACTTATCATAAATTTTCCTATTATCATGAAAACTCATTGTTCTTATGAGGCAGAACACAGTTGTCAAAACAAGAATTAAAGTGCTATTGAAAAAGTGTTCAAAATACGCAAGCTTTTATGTTCATTAACGTAAAATGCATTATTCTAATTCCATTTAATCTCATGTAAAGGGATTCTCCGCATTGAAATAACAAACGTAATCTTTTCTTTCAAAAATTATCTTTTGTTTTACCAACTTCGGAAAAGATAAGTCTAATATTATATGAGTCATAAAAATTATTTTTAAAGGTCTGTTTACACAGTTGCATTACTCAAACTATATTCATTAAAAAATTATATTCTATTCTGAAACAAGTTACTTACAAATTAAGAAGTATAATGTTTCAAGTTAAAACATGTTATATTAGAAGTTCTTTATATTATATTAAAAGGTCTCTAAGAATCTTTTATATTTAGTTACTAACAAGAAAAGTAAACTTGTAAGCATGAGAACGAAATATTTCATAATAATTCGTTTAGGTATTTGAAAACTATAATCTTTGTAGAGTAATGAAAAAAAGGCAGAACATCGTTTTCACACAAAAATTTATAATAAAGTAATTGAACAGATATAGACAATACTCTGAGTGAACTAAAAAGTTCTTCTTATACGTATCGAACTATCTTTAATAATTATTTTTTAATAGTCATAATATAAGTCTTATCATGCTTGTACTGCAAAATTTTATAACAAAATTACATCAAAATATACATATAATTATCTTTCAAAATATCATCGTAAGAATAAAAACATTATTTAATATAACTTTTGTATTAATTTATATATAAAGCACATGTTACTGAATTTAGAAGACTTTATAATTTTACCAAAATGTTTTACTTATATATCGTTCTTTATACAAATAATTTTGATTAATTAACAACCTGACAGAACATAGTTTTCTTTAAAAATTTGGTAAAATTGTGGACAATTTTTGAATTAGTCAATTATTTTAAATATATTATAAGCCATACCTTCATGATCCAGAAGTCAGCTACGATTAATAAGTATAAACAACAAATAAAAATAATTTGGACATAATGAAATTTAGACTAAGGCGCAAGAATTCAATTACGTCATACAACAGCTGGATCAATCATCTGGTATTTTTAATGTTTGGTTATGATGCGAGTCCGGAATAAATAATACAATTGCTTCAAAATTGATTTCTAAAAACCTGCCTACAACGTAATCTTTTAAGAGAAAAAAATAAACATTAGTATATATAGTCACACGGAAATTGTATATGTCATTACAGAGCATTGTTTTTATAACATAAAAATAATTATATGATTAAGAGTTAACGAAAAAAAGAAACAAATCAAGACGTGTGATCATACCTTTATCAAAATTTTCTTGTAGTACCATACAATGGAAAACTAGGGCATTTTTAGAGCATAAATGCAATTTGTGAATCATGATCGCAAATACTTGTCTGAATGCTGTACAGGCTTACGTCATTAACGAAGTACAAAAGTAAATAAAACGAAATTGAGGAATGTTGGAAATGCAAATAATATTTTAGTAGTCTTTGAAAAAATTGAAACTGATTTTAATAACACAGAAAAATTTATCAGCCAAAGATCAGTACAAAAAACATTTTTTTTTAAGTAATAAACTATTTCACAGAACATTGTCTTCATATGGATAATAACATTATATCTATTTTTTAGATCTTTTTTTTTTTTAGTAAAAGAAATATTTCGTTTAGCAATGTGTATCTACTAAGATGATGTATAAAAAGGGTTTCAGATTTCCGCAATAAGAAATTCTTTTGTATACTTAAAGAACACAATTGAAATGAAAAATTGTCTGTATACTTCAAATATTGTACATGAAAAAAAGTAAGTGAATGAAAAAACACCTTAAACGTTAAATGCAATTATAGTAGAATCTTAGAATCATACGCTTTGAGAATGTTTTTCTGTCATATTCCTCTGACATGCTGTGTCAAAAATCACATTTTGATAATACTTACGTCAGAACACTGTTTTCATATCTCCAGTCACTAACATCTGATATTGTAATATTAATCCAATATTAATACTTAAATATAGCTGAATAAAATGAAAAAAAACAACTTTGAACTTATCAACGACTGAAGAAAAATATGTGTATTCTTACTTTCTGTATTCTTTCATGTATTGTTTTTTTCAATACGTAATCATACGACAGAACAATGTTTTTACATCTCCAATCACTAAAATCTGATTTTATAATATTTTAAGAATGGATTAATCCAATATTAATACTTGAATAAATAAACTGAATAAAATGAAAGAAAAACAACTTTGAAATTTTCAACGTCTAATGAAAAATATGTGATTTAATTATATTATTATGAATAGTATTATTTCAAAAGTAGTCGACGTTTCAATCATATTTAATTGACAGAACACGGTTTTCGTGTTTAATACAAAAATAAGTCAATATTCTTCTTATTGCCGTATGTGTATTATGAATGATATGATTTCTTGATATAAATAACCAATATGACTGCATTTCATGGTACATAGCAATAGTTCGTAACCTCCAAAATCCGCATGGCTAAATGTAGACATATACACATTCATTTGATCTGATGTAAGCACATAATACATTTCTCCTACAAAAATAAGTGGCATTAAACAAATAATCTAAATAAAAATAATAAATTTAACATCGTTTTTTTCGGTTTTAGCTAAAGTATGAAGAGTTCCGTTTTGAATGAATGGTTTTAGCTTATCGTTTGTTTTCTATAAACTAAAAATAATCGGAGATTAGACAGATATAAAAGAGTTAGAAAAATAGGGCAGAACTTGGTTGTAAACAAATTATTCTACATGAATATTAATTATAGTCTGATGATTAAGAAATGTGATGTACATATAAAATAACTTTCTAGGAAGCATAACAGCAATTTGTCAAAAAGAACAGTTTTAATATTCAGTCTAAGGTATACGCATGTAAATAAATAAAAAAAATTACCAAGAATTTCGCTTGATTTCTGTAGAATTTGTTAGTAAAAAATGTATTATATATTTTAATCTGATGTGGTATACATAATGCCGTACACATTATTCTGTACTACTTCTGACTAATCTATTTGTAATGTTTTTAAAGTGCATTATCCTTTAAAGACCCGGATTCTATGACAGAACAATGTTATTGTTCGTACATAGATAAGAAAGTCGAAATAAAAGATATTGTAATTAGGAAAAAATAGAATTTTTATAAAAATATATATAGTAAAATGTAACAAATTTATATGTAACCTTAACCATTTACTTTACTTACTTTCTGTATTCTTTCATGTATTATTTTTTTCAATACGTAATCATACGACAGAACAATGTTTTCACATCTCCAATCACTAAAATCTGATTTTATAATATTTTAAGAATGGATTAATCCAATATTAATACTTAAATAAATAAACTGAATAAAATGAAAGAAAAACAACTTTGAAATTTTCAACGTCTAATGAAAAATATGTGATTTAATTATATTATTATGAATAGTATTAGTTCAAAAGTAGTCGACGTTTCAATCATATTTAATTGACAGAACACGGTTTTCGTGTTTAATACAAAAATAAGTCAATATTCTTCTTATTGCCGTATGTGTATTATGAATGATATGATTTCTCGATATAAATAACCAATATAACTGCATTTCATGGTACATAGCAATAGTTCGTAACCTCCAAAATCCGCATGGCTAAATGTAGACATATACACATTCATTTGATCTGCTGTAAGAACATAATAAATTTCTCCTACAAAAATAAGTGGCATTAAACAAATAATCTAAATAAAAATAATAAATTTAGCATGGTTTTTTTCAGTTTTAGCTAAAGTATGAAGAGTTCCGTTTTGAATGAAGGGTTTCAGCTTATCGTTTGTTTTCTATAAACTAAAAATAATCAGAGATTAGACAGATATAAAAGAGTTCGAAAAATAGGGCAGAACTTGGTTGTAAACAAATTATTCTACATGAATATTAATTATAGTCTGATGATTAAGAAATTTAATGTACATATAAAATAACTTTCTAGGAAGCATAACAGCAATTTGTCAAAAAGAACAGTTTTAATATTCAGTCTAAGGTATACGCATGTAAGTAATTAAAAAATTTACCAAGAATTTCGCTTGATTTCTGTAGAATTTGTTAGTAAAAAATGTATTATATATTTTAATCTGATGTGGTATACATAATGCCGTACACATTATTCTGTACTAC
>JABFPJ010003578.1:0-15780 GCA_022817425.1 Gryon sp. ZL-2020 | reverse complement strand
AGCGAGTCCAAGTATCCTTCGAGCGGAGATTCACGCGGTTAATCAACACTAGAGTCAACCGCGTCAATCACCACGACGAACACGACGACCACGACGTAGACCCGACCGAGCGCCTCCAACGGCAGGGGGGAGGGGAATCCGTCAAAACATGGCGCCGTGTCTTCCTTCACGCAACCCAACGTTTTCTCTTTCCAACTTATGTCACTTTTGCAATTGCTATCCTTCTTTGGAATGATGTTTGTCGCTGCGCGAAACTTGCGCCATCTAAATGCATTAAGTTGATTGCGCATGCGTCGAGGGGCTCGTCGTGAATTGTATGATGGGAAAGTAGTGAGATGGATTGAACAGAGAAAAAAGATTATAAATCCAACTGAGTTCAAGAATGACAGAGAGACAAGAAGTGGCGAAGATATGCGCAGAATCGGCAGGGGCGAGGGGAAACTGCGGCGGCTAATTGGCGAGAGGTTTTCGTCATGTCCTTGTTTTGCTTAATATTGAGTACGTAGGTGGAAGAGAGTTGGAGATATTTTTGTTGATTTGGCAATGTGACGGCGATTGAAGAAGGGCGAGAGAAAAGAACAATAGCGGAGCTGAGGGAGAGAGAGCGAGTGAGTGGGACGAGGAGTGTGTGAGGGGCCATTGGCCGCGCCATTTTGACCACTCAAACAGATCGAGCGCGCATGACAACGGGCGTTAATTAGGGTGCTTGATCGTGCCCAAAGGGTTAATGCACGCATGAAATGGAGCTTTCGTTCAGTTGATGGGATTCTTCGAAACAGGTGAAAGAATGCGATACTTTGGTATGGTTGGCAACAATGAAGCGCCAAAGTGGTTGATTTTTAAATACTTTTTGAAGAAATGTTTGCAGCTATTCGGATTATGAAAACAATTTTAATTTTACATCATTTGTATTCACCGAAAAGCTATGTTTCTCAGTATATTCGAAATATATATTTAACTTTATTAGCAGTATTGTTACACAAAATGATTCAATAAACTTTGTATTGAATAAAAAAATCCATCATACAATGAAGAAAACTTATTTTCTATTGTCTCGAATCCTATCCATATCATTCATCCGTTACTCCGGATCCGGAACTGTTTTGTGTATAAACCATTTACAGCGGCACATGCTGTAAAAGGGAGGGATGAATCATTATCTGGAAAACATGATTCGTGTCACGTAGGCACTTGAAAAAAACAAGGACAATGAATGTATCGCCATCCTTATTCACCCGCGTCGTTTGCGATCGAAATTCTAACCTCAATGTTTAACCCTCTACAATATTCGCCCTTAACCTAAATCGGATATAAGCTTTTCTCACGCCAAATATCTCTGCAATATAGAAGTAACAAACAAAGCAATAAATAATCGAACAAACTTGACCATATATATATATACATATATATGTATATATATACGAAATGAAAACGTTGGCAGTGCGGTGGCGCCACCGTCGCCGCTGACACCTTAAGCTTAAGGCAACAACACGAATCAACAGTTACCAGTCGCGTGTGATGTCGTTGAGTGTGCGTGGGATTTATATTTGTAAATAACATTGATAGTATCGTTAATTTAGGATTTATTGTGTAAATAATTATGTCGGAAGAATTGAAGTTGGATCATCGCGCGCGAAAACGCATTAAGGAGGTGAAAAGAAAGGCAAGACCAGGTAATAAAAGCCGCCGCCTAACCTTAACACGCCGCGTAACGTGATATGCTCATTTCTACGTGATGAACCATTATTTTCATTTTCTCGAACTTACGCACAAGTTAGACGAATTAATTGTAATATTGCTTTAAAAGATGTTAGAAAAATTGCAATTATCCAATTGTTTAAAGGCATTTTGAAATTTGACACCGAAACGGCAAAACTAATTGCGTTAATTTATGACGAAATACGAGTAAAAATATGCTCAAATTTGGCAGCCGGAAAAATGATTTTTAAATGGCACTTAATGCAATTTTTTGGTTTTTATTGAAGAGAAATGATTGTTCAATTTTAAATGATTATAATTTACACACAAAAATGTGGTTTTGTCTCCGTTTTCTTGTTAATAATATTGAAACAGCAAAGTTAAGTGCAAGATTGACTTGCGGCTTTTTAAATGAAAAGTTTTAATTGATTTTCAGAGCTTGCAGACAAGACTGCTTGGACGCAGCACAATTATTATAAAAATTTTGACAAATTTTGGGACTTTGAAGACAATGCCGAGAGAGCAAACGCCAGTGAATTGACAATAGACGAGTTTATAGAAAAATACGAGAAACCATATAAGCCTGTGATAATACAAGGTGTTCAAAATGACTGGAAAGCCAATTACAAATGGACGATGGAGGTAAAATTTCTATATGTCATTTACATGATGCTTTATGATTCATTTCCGTTGCATAACACGAGTGACAGTTTAAAATTATAATAAGACAATTATATATTAACTATAAGGATATATAATATATAACACATTATATTTAACTAAAAGGACCCATTATATATAAACTAAAAGGACAACTTTTTAGTTAATATATAATATTATTTTGTATTTATTCGTGTTATCTTTTATTTAAATAAGAACATCAATATAAATAATAATAATAATAAATAAATGAATAAAATACATTTATTTATTAAATTTATGTTATATTTTTTGTAGTTTTGCTTATAATAAAAAATATAAATTATATGTTATTTTGCAGAGGTTAACAAGAAAATATAGAAATCAAAAGTTTAAATGCGGCGAAGATAATGAAGGTTATAGTGTGAAAATGAAAATGAAGTATTATGTACAATATATGCAAAACAACGAGGATGATTCTCCTTTGTATATTTTTGATAGTTCCTTTGGCGAGCATCCTCGTAGAAAAAAGTTGTTGAAAGATTATGTAATACCTAAATACTTTCGAGATGATCTGTTTCAATATGCTGGCGAACATAGAAGACCGCCTTATCGGTGGTTCGTTATGGGACCTGCTCGTTCTGGTAAGCATGTTTATTTATTTAAAATTAAACTAAATTTTATTAACAAGTTTCTTTTGTAACAGGTTTTTGTCTTCAATAAATACATTTTAATACGTTCAATGTGTTTAACGATATTTTTATCTTTTTATAAAAAGCAATATTGTTTTCTAAAGAAAATGTCACAGAGTGAAAACTCGTAGTTATAAATAACCCTGAACAAATGTGTATTTTATTATTTCGATAATTACGCAATTGGAAAATAACTACTTTATTATATTTCTTTAAAAATCTGTTTAATATAATTATATAAACCTAATAATAAACATTTTCAACATGATATAATATTATTCAAGTTTTTTTTTTTTATTTTTTTTTATATAATAATTATTTTTAATAAAAAAAATATTAATTTACAAAGTTTATTTTCTTCAACACAGATTTCAATAAGAATGAAAAATTAGTGTAATAAAACGTCATATGATTTATTGCGGGAATTGACGTCTGTTCTGAAGTGAAGAAGTTGTGGAGTCGAAGTAAATAAAACATAAATTATATTCGTAAAATGAGAAAAGTGATATGAAGAAAAAAAAATTGTTTCAATAATAAAAATAAGAGAAAATTCATTTCAGGCACTGGAATACATATAGACCCACTGGGCACAAGTGCGTGGAACGCCTTAATCTCCGGACATAAGCGATGGTGCCTTTTGCCCACAAATACTCCGCGAGAACTTTTAAAGGTAACTGCTGCCGAAGGTGGAAAACAACGTGACGAAGCTGTTACCTGGTTTTCCATTATTTACCCACGCACAAAATTACCAAGCTGGCCGGCGGACTGCAAACCGATTGAGATTTTGCAGAAACCAGGCGAAACTGTTTTCATTCCCGGAGGCTGGTGGCACGTGGTTCTGAATTTGGACGACACTATTGCAGTTACACAAAACTTTTGCTCGAAAACAAATTTCCCTATTGTGTGGCATAAAACTGTACGAAAATTACATATTTTATTATATTTAAATAATTTATTTATTATACTCATAGATTGCATTTTATATTTCCAAAAATATTACTTTTCTATACTTTCAAATATTTACATTTTATTATTGAAGCGTTTTTAGAGTTTTCATAATTTTTGGAATTTATAGATTTATTTATAAAAATGTTCTTTTAATTCTTAAGATTGTATAAATTTAAATGTTTATCAATTTTCAATATCCTTGAAGTTTGAATGTATCATTAATTGAATGTAAATATATACAGTGAAATTAAATAAGTAAAATATAAATAGGTAAATATTTTATTTTAAATAAATGTCTTATTTAGGTTCGAGGAAGACCAAAGTTGTCGCGTAAGTGGTTGAAAATTTTACGAGAAAAGGAGCCTGAATTAGCTGCAGTCGCAGATAAAATTGACGTTAAAGAAGATACAGGTGTTGCTAGTGACTCTTCTAGTGGATCATCGAGCAGCTCTTCTAGCAGTAGCAGCAGCAGTCAGTCGGAAGACAGTGAAAACGATAGTGGTCAAGAGTCTCTTACAGCATACAAAAAGAAAAAAAGGTTTGTTATATTTTTCATTATATTTAAATATTAATTAAATTTCAAAATATGGTAAATAAATAATTAATATTTAATATGATTTTTGATTTTTTAGAAGAAAACTGGACAATGGCCAAGCCTGACAATGTCACGATTCTCATCAAAAGAAAAACCTCAAGATGTACAGTATTAACAATCCACGAATAACGTTTGTAATACGATTACGTAACGTAATTTTATCAACGCCTTTCTGTTCATGTTTAAATGAAAGCTAGATCACGCCAAATCCATTCCTTAATCTTTGGACGATATTGTTAATGAAGATCAAATTTTAAATATTTTCAAAATTATTTTCTTTTTGTTTACATAAAGTTTAATTATTTTCATTTATTATTAATATAACTTTAATAAATAAATTTTTGTTTTGAGAGTGTACATTGTTTGTTTCTTTGTATTCATCACCTCGATATTTGAATATAAAAGCAATCTATTGCTATTTTGTAGAAGAAAAACATTTTTTATCAAAATAAAAAAGAAATTATTATAACAATAAAATAAATAGTTTTTAAAAGTAAAGGGAAGTTATTAATTAAAAACCTCGTACACAATTTTAGAAAATAAAATTATTATATTTATTAAATCGTTTTTTCTTCATGTATACAAATATCACATGTTGTATCACAGTCAGTATTATTTAGCTCATTTTCAGGTCTCCAGTATTTGATTTCGCTCAGAAATCAGCGGTTTTGCCATATCAAATTGTAGGATTTCCACAATTCCATTTCGGTGATTGAGTTCATCTCAAAATCCTTTGACTCGTCTTCATCCTTCCGGCAATCTATTATAAAAACAAAATATTAATACTATATTTTGAAAACAAATACGAAAAAGCAGAGAAACATCTCAATCTGGCTAAAAGAACACGATAAAACAAATTAAAAAAAAAAAAAAAAAAAAAAAAAAAAAAAAAAAAAAAAAAAAAAAAAAAACGAAAACAAAGAAAGTTTATGTAATGTGCTTAAGATTTCGAAGTCAAAACGAGAAATAAGAAGAACAGAGACGATTCTTGACCAAGGCAAAGATAAAGATGATTTTTTAAGTTAAACCGCACAAGCTGTTGATGAAGTTGAAAAGTGTTTTAACATCGGACTGCGCAAATAATCGAATTTACAAGAATAATTAAAGTCATGAGTCTGTCGTTTCGTTGCAACGCGATTTGCGATTACTTCGCACGCAATTCGATTTATACAAATATTTTTTTACATGTCTCTGTCCAAGTATTTTTTCTCTTTCTTTAATTTGTGTCTTCTTTGTTTTTTTTGTTTTATTATTTTCATTAAATTGATTGTGCTATTTAAAATGTAATATAAAGATAAATATTTTGTTAAACTAGATTCAATATAAAATAACATAAAAACAAAGAAGATACAATGAAAATAGTGTCTTTTTAATCATTAAATGAGTTGACTTTACCAAATAATCGCAGCGCCATCGCAGTGACAAAATAGGAGTATTTTGACGTCATAGTTGTGTAACGATATGTCAAAAAAATTCGATTGACTTGTTAGTTACTCAAATGTACGTCTTAGTCGCTGCGGGTTTTACGCAAGTTGCGCATTTTTTTATTTTTTTGTGTTTTTTTTGTTATTGTACGAAATATTTTGTTGTCAATTATTGAATGCTGATCGGATTAATGGCTTTAATGCTGCGGCGAGAAATATTGTAAACATTTCAAAAATTAATTTATATCTGTATGATAATATTTAGTAAACAAGAAAAATGAATTCCAGATTGTATTTAAGCTATTGTTATTGAACATTTTATTTAAACAAATAAAAAAGTAGTTATGAATTCATTTTTCTTCAGTTTTTTCACATGATAAGAGAAAGAAAAACGCGACAAATCTCGCATCAGCACTGACGATGAGCTACTGAAACCTGCATTCAGAAATAGTGCCTGTGAAACGATGAACAAGTTTATATATATTTATATATATAATATATCATATCATATATATATTATTAGATAGGCGCACGCAAATTGGTTGTCTTTTTGTTTTGGTTTGTTGATGTAACATACCTTTTTATGATAGGCAAAGAGCGCAAACGCAATTGCAGAACGCTTTCCGGTAATTGGAAAAATCGCCAGCCACGCATAGACAAGTGTTACGTCGCATCGTTCTCCATAAAATCAAGACGTTGGATGACGTATTCCTTTAAAAATCGCCGCCTAACGCATTCGCACGCTTATTTTTTTCTTTCTTTTTACAAATATTATTTGTAATCAAATTAATTGATAATAATACTTATTATATTATAAAAGTAAAATAAAAAAACGTTTTCGATATAAAAAATATTACATCTCCTGAAAGAATGGAATTCATAATTACTATCGTGAACGAAAACAAGGAACACAAAACGAGAGCCATAATTACAGAATTTTTCATCATTTATTCAATTTACAAAGATACAATATTCTCATGAAAAAAAGGATATTCATTGCTTAAAAATGAACATTTGCATACGCATGTAATGTATAATAATAACACAAAAGCAAGAGAAAAAAAATGAAAAAAAAAATAAAAATAAAAAAGGGGTTAAAACAACGTAGTCGATGGTAATTTACATAATTCTATACATACATTTAATTCAGAAAATAATCAAGCTTATTGGTTCTTTCTCTATATTGCTATCCTAAATAGTGTTTTCATCATAAGAAAACAATTATTCTACATTCCAAAATACATTTCATTGTTGAAACTGAAAAGGCATGTGTGTTTGTGATAATTAAATTCATCTTTGTTTCTAGTAATCAACAAAAATAAAAAAAAATTAAATAAAAAAATAGGACAAAAAGAACAAAAAATAAAAAATAAAAAGAGAAAAACATCAAATATTATATCATTTCATCATAATGTGATAGTATAAAAGACTGTGTTATACAATTCGTTTTTAACTGTCAAACTTTGTTGTGATAGTGAATTTGTTTAACGTTTAGTTGTCAAACTAATGACTATTATAATTCTTCATTCAATCTGTCTTTAAGATGAACTCTCAACACATGAACGTTTATTATCAATTATTCACGTAGTCTTTTCAATTCAATTTTTTTCTTTCGTTTTTATTTTTTGTTTTAATTAATTTGCGAAAACGTTCGTATATTTGTGTATATGGCTGTGTAGAAGATGTCTTTGTGTGTTTTATTTTTGTTTTCTTTGTACGTGTTTGCTTGTATTTTCTCGTCCGTCTCGGTATAGTTGAATCAAACGCGGGTAGATGTAGAAGCGTCGACGACGACTTTTATCTCGTCAGCGCGCATCGCTTTTTATGCCTGTGCACGTATGTGATTGTATGTTCTCTACTAATCGCTTTGGTACGCTTTATTTAGTACCTCGGTGGCATCGTATCTGCCGGACCTGGGAAGCTAAAAGGTCAGAAAATAAAAAATCGCTGCATTAATTTTTCAATCCTGCTCCCGACAGAAGGTTCACATCAAATTTTGTAAAGACTAAACAACATTAAGTACAATAAAAATAACAAAAACATTTTCACTTATCGAAGTTCAACAATGATAGTAAAACAAATTTAAAATTTGATTGAAACCTTCCGCGATTATTAAACTACAAGATGTAACACTGTGTCGTTATCAAAGATTAATCTTTTATCAGTTTCGAAAAAATATTTGGTTTTATTTTGTTTTAAAAATTGTACTGCGAGAAAATGATTATTACTTTTACATTAAATTTTTTAATTATTTATTGTTATACAGAATAAAAAATATATAAAAATATAAAGTTATTTTTTTAATTTGCCGAAAAAAGTTCAATTACAAAATCTAACAAATATTTCTCACAGTACTTTTATTTTATTTGCATTTTTTAAACATATTTTGACACTTTACATTAATTTATTATTATATTGAAGGCCGCAGTTTGATCGGTCTCATAAATGACGCTCGAATCATTGTTTTGTACGCAAACCGCCGCATCTCGGGAGAATAAAATAAAAACACAAAATGAACTGCGCAAAAAGTCGTCTAAACAGAATCCCTTTTTGGAATCGCAATGTTGCTTGTACTTCTCGCTTCCTTTTACGCAAATTCACATTCAGAGAATTTCATCTTTTTCATTAATATCTCGTCGAATTGCTTCTCCCGATTGTTATAGATGGCACTGATAATATTTTTTCGAAAATTCAAACTATATTTATAATAAATAATTAAAAATAATTACATTTTAAATGAAGGTATGTATTTCGTATAGAAAAGTGCTGTTGTCTAAACCGTTTTTAATTTAAAAAGAAAACAAATGAAAGAAATGTAATGTATCGTTTTGCAAAAATATACAGTTTCAAATATATTAAAACACAAGTTGTTTTAAATAAGAAATAATGCCATCTATAACACAAAGTAACAGCAAATTATTTGTTTTTATATACGCAATTTTTGGTCTCACTTTTATTTAGACATTTATCCTAACATTCGATTTACCGAAAATTTTGGCTGTCTTTGTTGCGCACAGTCGTTACACCTTGTATTTTCTTTACATGACGATTTGCTTATCGCTCTGCGCATATTCCGCCATTTTGACTAACTCAAATTTCACGCTTCTTTTGTTGTCGAGATTCATGCGAAAGTTCATTCAAATCGATCGTCGTAATAACGCAGAAGAAAACTGAAGCGTTTAATCTTGCTTTCAACAGCTTTAATAACTTTTGAGCGCATTTCTTGATAATTTATTTGAAAAAGAAAAAAATCTTTTTGCGACTATCGTTTTATACGTATTTGGTTTTTATTAAAAAAATAATTGTTTTTCAACTTACCGTCCGCCGCGAGGTGGTCCATAGGGGTCTGGTCTGTCATAGCCTTCGGAATAACTACAAAAAGTATATTTAATATGTAATAATGAATGAAAAGTAAGATTTTATTAATTTAATAAATAAAAATAGATTAATAAATCTAAGTTTTATTAATTTTATATCAAACCATTAATTTTCTATTTATTAAAAATGAAACAAACTTACCCAGCGTTTACTTGATATCCACCTACAGGTGCAGCGCCTCCGGGTCTTCTACTGAACATATCGGCTTGTGGTGGACCGGTGTTATAGCTTGGGCCTCCTGCATTATAAGATGGTGCTCCGCTCATTGGCCTTACAAAAGGAAAGTTTTTCTTGGTTAATAACTTAAATCTTTTTCAAAAAATTCTGTATATTTTGAATGATGTAATAAATGGTGATTATTAACGAGTATGAAAATATATTAGATCAAGTATGTTTTATATTTTAATTGTATACGTATAAGCTAAAATTGAAAATATTTTACTGCAATTTTTATTAGTTGTTTATAAATGCAATAAAATAAAAGGAATATTTATAATAAATTGTACTTTTAATGAAAATTAAAAAAACAAAATGAATGTGTATATTGAATATGTGATGAAGTGAGTGATAAAATAGTAAAAATAATGTATGAACAGTACATTTCATACCCGACGTCCGAATACCCAGCACCATAGCCACCTGCTGCAACAGCACCACTGCCATTTCGCATAGGTCCAGTTGCACCGCGATCATAGTCGTTTCGTGGTGTGTAATCAACCCGACCGGTGTTAAACGTATCAGTACGACCATAATCCACTGGTCCCGGCGCGCCTCTATTGAAATCGCCTCCCATTCCTCCGCCAACAACTGAGTAGTCGCATACTGTATTGGAGAAATAATCTAAAATAATTGCTCACCCCAATTCCCATTTAGTTGTGCAAATAATAATAAACATAATAAAAATAAAAATATTAAAAAGCAGTGTATTAAATCACATTTTCAGGTCATGAAAATTAAAATATATATTATAAACAAATATTACAATAAAAAATCAGTTTCTTAATAAGCGAGACGAAAGTGAATATTTTACTCTAAGAAGAAAACAAGCTATTTTCATTAAAAAAAGATGTTCTTAATAGTATGTGTAAAAGAATAATTTATCAACTATTAAGATAAGAATAATGATTTGATGTTGTGTAAAAGATGATTAATTACATGATTCGGATATTATTTAATGGGTCCTTACCTGGACGATTATAATCTGTTCTGGCTCCAAAATCGGCAGGTCTGCCGTAATCACTTCGGCCGTAATCTGGCGTGCCGGTAGGACCATAACTGCCAACGGCGCCTTGTGGACCATAACCGCCGCCCATACCTGGCGCCGTGGACTGATAGCCACCCATGCCCCCGCCGCCGACGTTTTGGCCGTATCCACCGCGATCGGAATAACCGCCGCTGAAGTCGCCACGATTAAAATCACCGCCGCCTCGATTATAGTCCGTATATCCCCCTGCAACACCACCTCCAGCAGATCCATCATATCCGACAAGTTGTATCGGTACAACTGTAAAGCACAATAAACAAGTTCCAAGTTCATCTCTCGAGTCGCATTTAACGGTTGAATACATTCATATTGTCGTCTCGATCAAGTTTTGCGACGAGTTTTCTTTTAATATTTTTGTTTTTGATTTTAATTTGAACTTGACTTTTGTTATTTCATTAATAAAAAATATGAAAAAAGGGGAAACACAATTTGAATTTACATTTGATTTTAATTTCGAAATAGATAGTTCTTGAACGATCGATTTTGAGATCGCTTTTATGAAAAACATTGATTTTGATAACACGTCTGCTTTGACACGAACCGACAATTTAGACTACAGTTTATTACAAATAACCGCGACTTGCCAATATAAACAACTAATATACGGAAACGTGCAAATTTTAACGAGCTTTGTCACTTACCTCAATGCGATATTGGATTTGGTCAGATGATGAAAAGCATTGACAGTTTAAAAAAAACAACATCGTAATTTGTTATTTTTCAAGTTTCAGTTATTATTTTACTATTTTAAATAAATATGTAACTTAGATAGTTCTATAATTTATACATTTCATGTAAAAAAGGCGTATTTTTAAATAAATGTTCACATTTCAATAATCTATAGATTATTGAAAGATACTCATTTAATATAATAATAGTATATTACTTAACTAGTGAGATCAGGAGATAATTTCTCCTATGCGTGAGCAGGATGGCAACACGAGCGAAGCGAGTGTTACCATGCTCACGAGGAAGAGAAGTATCTCCTGAGTTCACGAGTTGAGTACGATTCTTTTTCTTACGAGAGTGGGATAAGTAACTACTTTTTTATAACTCGGTCGCAAAAACAGCCTCTTTCCAGCCGCAAAACAGTCGCGAAAGTGAGCATTTGTCCGACTGGTTTGCGTCCGGAAAGAAGCGTTTTCCTGTCCTCGTTATAAAAAACATTCTGTCAAGTACATTACTTGAGAGAAAAGTAGTCCATTCCCGGATTCATAAGTTGTATTCGGCTTCGCCTCGGGCAACTTACTCGGTCCGGAAAAAGACTACTTTCTTGCTTAGTAACGTAATATACTATTATTATTGCTCGAATAAGGCAAAATTTAATGTAATAAAAGATATATTTTTTGTAAAATTGATGGTATAAATACCGTCTATACTTTTCATCATTCAATAAATGATTAATGATAAAAAAATAGAAGTAAAAAGGACTTGAATAATTTATCTGCATGACAAATATGCGGAATATAATGTTTGTAATAATAAAAAATATCTCAATAATTACATTTTTAATTATCATTCAAAATTTAAGATTAATTTAAAATATATATAGAATGAACAGAAATAAGCTGTTACTTAAAAAAGGGGAAAAAATTGGAGGAATAATTTCACTTATAATAAATATAAAAATAATATAAAGAAAAAAGAATTAAATTTGTGAGTATTCCTAAATTCAATTCTGCTGTTAGTATAATTCACAAATTATACTAACTATAATGCTATATAAATATATAATATTCGTAAATATGTGTATTTATAAATACATTTTTTCATTATATTATTATTTATAAAAGATTGTATTTTTATTTAATTTTATGTAAATAAAAAATAGTTATTAAAAAAAAAAACTTATTAAAATCAAGTTGAAACATAATTATCGTGATTCAATAGTATATAAAAAAACAGATATTAATTTATTGTTTTAAATGATGACAAATATTGTGAAAAATGTGTAATCAAATGAAAAAAAAACTTCAAGTTTTATGAAGTTATTTTAAATATAAATTAATGAAAATTGTACAATAACTTATAATGTATCAAAAATTATTTACAAGAGTATTTTGATTAAAAGTTAAAAAAAATTGATTAAATGGTTTTCGTAAATATTATTTCATAATTTTATAATATTAGATTGTAGATATTCAAACATTTTTAATAATGAAAAATATTTTAAAAAAGATTTCAATATATGAATTACAAATAAAAATGAATCCGTTTGTACCAGTGTTACCACAAAAAAGCTAGAAGAGAGCCCACTTCATTCAAATAGAATATAAGATTAGGTTCTGCTCTGTTTTTCCAGATAACTCTGATAACCTTCAATGCAATAATATTAAAAAACCAATTACAATAAATGTACGATCATCGAAAAGACATCAATTTTTGTTAAAAGAGACGAACAATTTTTTGTTTTTATTTGAAATGATGAGGTACCGCATCCAATAACGCAACGAGATAAGCGTTCACAGCGAGCAACGTTATTTCTCTGTGCAAGCAACGAACCAATTGCATCGTCAAAACTACCCATTAGTCGCGGTATTCAACAAACCTCTCCTGTCGGTATACGGACCAGGACGAGCGTCGCGCCCTCCATCTCGGATTCCTCGACCGCCTCTCATCGGACCGCCTCTACGATCGTCTCGTCTTCCAGGACCGCCACCCCTTGATTTGCCGGTTGACTGTTCCACGTTTATGGTCGCGCCTTTGAAGTTGGTGTTGTGAAGTGCCTTAATCGCCGCCTCTGCATCCTCCGCTCGGGCCATGTGTACGAATGCATATCGGTTCATCACATCGCATTCTGTCACCTCACCAAACCGCGTGAACAATTGTCTCAGCTCTTCACTGCGGCAGTTTTCTGGCAGTCGTCCAACGAAAATCTTTGTTTTCCGCTATAATTTGTAATAGTTTCTTCCGTTAATGTTTATACTTTTGACATCTTTTTCAAATCATATAATCTGTTAACATTTTTCCAAATAATTTTTGTTCTTCATTAACTTTTAAATTAAGTAAACTTGTTAAATATTGGTTTATAATTTTATTTATATCAGCTAATGTTTGTTAAAAAAATATCCAATATAATGTGTTTACACAATTGCATATATTATATTGATAGTATGGAAAAATTGTTATCTTTTTTTTTATACAATTTATAAATTCTACAATCTAATTACGTAATTATAAAATATAATAAGATAATAAGATTTATAAAAACTGAAGTTTCTCATTAGTTGTTCAGCATTACATATGAAATATGTAATGTTAAAATATGTTTGGTAAATATTATTTTTAAATTCTTCAATTAATTAAATTTTCAAAAATTGGTTAAACAAGTGTAGAATGTTAACATCTTTTTTTCATTTCACATTAAACGCATTTTGAATATAAATAATACAAGTAGAAAAAATATTGCTTATCAAAGTTTCTTTGAAATTCCACTCAATCTTACCGGTGTGTTGGACGCCACCATTTTCTGTAAAACAGAAGAAAAAACAAATTTTAATAATCATATATAAGCGTAGTAATTGAAAAATCAATGTCAATATGACGGTTTTTATTATCGCATAATTGTATCTTTGAAATCGACCATATTAAATACGTAAAAATAAAATATGGTGTCTGTTCAAGAAAATTTTTCTTGCTCAATTTATTGTTTCGACAACATACGCCACTTTGTTAAATCAATAAAGTGTCGTATTTACAGAGCGTATCAATCAAATCGTGCCAACAAAATTTCCCTTCAATGTTCTACAAATAATTGCTCGGAATTATCCGTTAGTTTTCATAGATTTATTACAATATATATTGATTTTTGTATTTATAAATAATTTTCTAAGTATGAAACTAAAATACTTTAAACTAAAAGAAAAAAAAAATAAAATGAATGCAATTTCAGCATCTATTTTTGTCGATTTCAATTTTTTGATAAATAATTTATAATTTATTTATTGAACAAAGTTGATGATAAAAATTGACAGGTGAAAAAACTAAGCTGAATTTGGATTTTGTCTATAACCGGTACTTGGCGTTCCCAGGCTCACGACGGACAAATAAGAATCGTCAAATTGGTGTTAAAGCAAGTTAACAAAAAGTGAATGTTAATAACAAAAATATGTAGAAGAAAATCTATAATTACTTACGTATACTTCCGACGTCTTGGCGAAATTAAAGGAAAACTAAAAAGAGAAAATCCGCCTTTCCACGCCAATTCTTTTGTAACTAAGTAGACACCCAAAGACAAAATGGCGGTGTCAGATAATGCCAGATGCCAGTTGAGACCGAAGAAGAAACGCCGACGAAGCGCTACCTCACAGAGTTGGTGAGTTTAAGAACACTTCGTTTATTACGTTTATACCCAAATAAATGATGATATCATGTAAATACAGTTTTATGTTGGTAACCGCAGCTATCGCAGATGCTAAATGATATAAACAAATAATTAAAATTAATTAATTAAACAAAAATATAGTTGCTTAAAAATATCTTAATTAAACATTAATTAACAAATAGCATAATGGTTCTAATTCCAAGGAAAAATAAATGTTATTTATTTTAAATTTAAAATATCATTTTCTTGTGCTTTTAATATTTTGTTCTTGAATAAAAAAATATTTTTTTATTAATTAATTGAAATAAAAGTGAAAGTTTTTGGTTTTTAAATAAATAAATAAATAAATATTAAATTTCTTATACTTTTTATTTTTAACTGAATTTTATTCAGGTTAAATTTTATTTAATAATATATGTGTAAATTAATGAAACAGAAAATCCGTAAGTAAAACAAGTTCATTATTAAATCTATTTTCATAGCGTTAATAATGAATTTGTTTGTATATATTTGAATTTGATTATTAAACTCAATCAGCGAATTGGGAATAGTATATTACGTCACTAGGCAGGAAAGTGGTCCTTTCCCGGACTGAGTAAGTTGCACGAGGCGAAGCCGAGTGCCAACTTACGAGTACGGGAAAGGACTACTTTTCTGCCAAGTAACGTACGATACTTTTTATAACGAGTACGGGAAAACGCTACTTTCCGGACGTAAAACAGTCGGGAAAACGGTCACTTTCGCGACTGTTTTGCGTCTGGAAAGTAGCTGTTTTCGCGTTATGAGTTATAAAAAGTGTTTTTCCGAATTTGCCAAAT
>JABFPJ010003577.1:0-15785 GCA_022817425.1 Gryon sp. ZL-2020 | reverse complement strand
TCGTGATATTTTTTTTTTTTTTTCGTTTGGGTGGAGGCAATTATACAAAAGTGGAGGGGAAAAAAAGGTTAAAGTGTGTATCAGAGGAAGTGTGATAATCATTTCAGTGGGTGGGGAGATGAAGTGATTGGGATGAATTCATGTTGGTTATTTCTTGTTTCTTCTTAACTTTCTTCTTTTTTTCAACTTATTTCTCAACTTTGATTAAGTTAATTATGTTAAATCTTATGCGGGTCTTAATTTTTGTTGTTGTTTTTTTTAACGGTTTTTAACTTTTTTAACTTTCTTCTTCTTAACTTTGATTTAAATCTTAATGCGGGTATCTTTTTGTAATTTTTCAACATTTTGCAAAATTTTTTAACTTTTTTTAACATTTATTTAACTCTTTTTTTGGTATTTTTTTTAATTTTCTTTTCTTGTTAAATATAAAACTCAAAAGTATCCAATGAAGTTGTTTATATGAAGTAGCATTTTTTTATTAGCTCTGAGTAAAAATCAAATTTGTTCACAATATGAACAAAGTTGATATTGTGAGAGCGAACACTGGACCGGTGCGCTTTTGCACGCACACCTTAATATTGACTTTCTCCATTAGTTTCGTAAACACTCAATGACCACGTGCATGCCTTCTTTCGTCCTGTACTTCGCACTCTTATTATTTCTCTTGGCTTTGCGTACCAGTGGATAAACCAGTGGACGAGTTATATCAACATAAAAGTCACACTACGTAATTGTGCACCTCAGTTATTAACTCTTTTTTGAACTTGAATTGATACATCGAAAGTTACTTTCAGTCTTCATTTTTATTTATTTAATTTAATTTCATTCCAATGAATATGATATGTTATTTCAACATTGAATATCTTGCTTTCAACCATTCTTTATTTCGGTTTAACACAAAGAAAATAGGATAGTCAATTTCACTATCCAAATAGTATAAGCAAAAAATCCACATTTTGCAATGTAATTTGTTCAACATTGTTCAACCTCAATTTTTTTTTATTTCACTTTTCTTGCTAAACAAAAAAGGATAGTTAAATTCACTATCTAAATAGTCAAAACAACTATCCAACGAGTAGAAGCAACTATCCACATTTCGAAGTGTAATTTGCCTAACATTTTTCAACTTCAACTATTCTTTATTTCACTTTTTCTGATAAACAAAAAAGGATAGTTAAATTCACTATCTAAAGAGTCAAAACAACTATCCAAATAGTGGAAGCAACTATCCATATTTCGCACTTAAAAAAAGAAACAAGAAATCCAACATTTCCCCAAACATCCCCACTTCATCTTCCCAACATTGTAATAACCAAATTGTCCAATCAGGTGGCCAAAAAATCTAATGAACAACCGAAATCTCATTGAATTGGCAGAAAGGTCAGCGCTTCGTCACTGATTCTGGATTAATCATGGGCTAGAGGAAAAATGGCACCTAAGGTGCTACCGAAAATCAAATATCCTCAGATTGAGAGTGTAATTGAAGGATGGAACTTAAGATGAAATACCCGGACATGGGCGGTGTTATTTGGGTTGATATTAATAGTGAGAAAAAGTGTTGTTAATCGTGCATGAACAGTGACTACAGTGGAGTGGCACTCATGTATGTGGACTACGGCGGTGAAGCGCACAGCGGAATGGGAATCAAGGCCATGAAGTCCTTTGGTAGAGCCAAAGGTAAGGAGGCTTTTAAAAAGAATAAAACTCGGAGCAGAGCGCACATTTTACGCACACACATTTTACATCGTAAATCTCAGCCAACTGGTGGAGGTTCCTCGAGGCCAAACATAATTGGGCACCGGCAAAACCTTTTTTGCCCCCCAGGCACCAGCGGGTCTGCCTTGCACGTGGCGTTCCACTCTGAAAGATGCCTCTGACGTTACACGACATAATGTTTATCATCATACAACTTTTATTTTTTTTTGTTTTGGTTTTCAGTTGAATTTTGTACTGGAAAAGAGAAAAAGTGAAACGAGAATAATCAAAGCTCGATCGTCGAGATAGTTAAAAATACTATTTAGGGATACGTAATTGCAATGGATAACTTAGTCAGATAGAACTAATATCTTAGATGGATAGTCGAAGTTATCTGGTGTAGATAGAGAATAGCATAGAGGAAGAAAAGTTACTGATTTTAGATGAGTGTAGCAAATTGACACAAGTTGGATCGGCAATTTTTCCCGAATTCAAGACGATAGTCTTTTTCTCGCATGTACATCGAAAACACATCTTTTCTTCCCTCAAAAGTGGGACGAAAGTGGCACTTTCTCTCCATCGGGAGGAAAAGTATTTTCATCCCTTAAATGACATAATGGACGATTATATCTCTTCCTGGGAATAGAAAGTTACTTTTCTTCCCTAAGGAAAGAAAGTGTTACTTTCATCCCACTTTTCAGAGAAGAAATAGATCTTTTCGATGCACTTGTAAGAAAAAATCGGAAAGAAAAAGTTGCCTAGAATCGGCAACTTTTCTCCCTAGTTGTGGAATATACTATTCTTACAAATGTATTGAAAGAAATCTTTTCTTGAATCAAAATGGGACTTTTTATTTCTAGGGAGGAAAATTAACTTTCTATCCCTACTTTAATCCCTAGAGAAGGAAAGTAAACTTCGACTTAGTTATCTGAGGAATGAAAATACTATCCTAGCCAAGTAGAGAAAAAAGAGAAACTGTCATTTTCGTCCCACTTTTGAGGGAAGAAAAGATTTGTTTTCGATGCACCTATGAGAACAAATAACATTTCAACCCTACTTTCTTTACCTAGCGAGGATAAATATAGTATACTTGACCAGTTCGTCTCACTTTTATGGTTAGAAAAGATGTGTTCCGATGCATGTGTTTACAAACTGTTGTTAACAACCTCAGTTTACAAACAATTGTTAACAATACAATCTATCATATAAAATCTCATCTGGAGTTCTAGAAAATTACATTAAATTTTAATTACTCCAAATCCCAATCAAATTTAGATAGTCTCATAATCATAATCTATGGGCTGAATGGTCTAAATTACAAACCAGTCTTGACAATTAAATTCGCAATTTAGTGTCGATAGTCAAAATTACAATCTTATCTAACCAAAATCAAATGCAAGTTAATCTAGATAGTCTAAACTACAAATTATTTATTTATTAGTCTTAACAGTTAAAGTCACAATTTATTTTAGATAATCCAAATTACAATTAAATCTACACAATCAAGTTTGCAATCTAATCTGCATGGCGTAAATTGCAATCTAATCTGCATAGTATAAATCGCAATCTTGTCTAGATAATCATAGTTGCAAACTAATCTAGATAATTAAAATTACAAAATAGTTTGGATAGTCAAAATTGCAATTTTTTCCTATATAATCAAATTTACAATCTAATCAACGCAATAAAAATTGCAATTGAATATTAATAGTCAACATTGCAATCTTCTGCAGATAGCCAAAGTGTAATTGAATTTGGATAGTCAAAATGACTGATCACAAGTTCGACGAATCGCGATGCTTTTTTTTGTTCATACTTCGCCTTACAGGGATGAGTCACTACTACTTTAGAGATTAGTAAACAATTTTTGGACAGTCACGCTTGGTTTACGACAAAAACCACGCGCGACTGGCGAACCCTCTGACTTGACGTGTCAAAACTGTCGAATTCTAAATTTGATCGGGCACTGTTGCCGGATCTCGCAACACGCACCGCACACTTCCAGGACAGTTTGCTTCCGAGAAATCGTCTACCCATGTTTTCAACATGTGCTCCAACGATGAATGAAGTCAGGGCCGTTTTATTGCACTTTACAGGCAGATAATCGTGTTCATTTTAGGCGTGATTTAGCCCGATGGTTATGAGTGATTTTCTTGTCTCTTCTTCGTTTTATATTAGTTTTCGATTCATGCGATATCAATTGAAAACAGTTTCTTCACTTGAATGAAAGTTCAGAAAACGATATATAGCATTTTTGGCACGAAATTTCATTCGCTAAAATAACTTGGCTTCGTTTCGCTGCGTTTATTTGTACACACATTATTAGGTATCTGTTTGTTTCTGATTGTATATAAAATCAATTTTGATACGTACGATTTGTTCTAAATTAGTCGAATACTAGGTCCTTAATAGTTGTAAACTTATTTTATACTAATCCAATACTAGCTCCATACTAGTTGTATAGTTATTCTATACTATTATCATACTAATTCCATACTAGTTCCATGGGAGTTCATACTAGGTTCGTACTAGTTCTACACTTATTCCGTACTAGTCCAATACTAGTCCCATACTAGTATCATATTAGTTTTATACAAATTACATACTAGTTCTATACTTGTTCTGTACTTATTCCATACTATTTCAATACTAGTCCCATACTAGTTTCATACTAATTCCATACTTGTCCCAAATGCCTATTTGTGCGTTTAGAAATATTTCAAAACTTAAACTACATCTCAAAGGTGTGATATACCATAATTACTTCTGTTTGCTTTATTAATTAACACATACTTGATTATAAGATGTTGTGTACATAAACAGTGCGATACGATCGAGAGCATCTGAACGCAATCGTTTTGAGGTATAATTGTATGAGAATGGTTGCGGAAACTTGGTATTGCGCGCATCGCAGGCTTTTCGTTTCTCAATTACAGAAGTTCGTAAGAAGGCTTTCGACACTTGGCGTCCATAAATATCCTAATCCACTGTTAGCTTTATAATCTGACACGCTAAGCGAGCATGTATGCTGTACGATTAACAAAAGAATCAACCACATCGATTTTTATTACTGTTTTTTTTTTTCATTTTTTTAATGGAGAAATACACTTTGCGACATCTTCAAGCACACATGCCTTGTCTTCAGACCCTTTTTCTTCCAGTTGTCATTTTTTTGTGCGAATTTTGTCAGGCAACGAATGGAATAGAGAAGCAAACGCCGAGGGCGTTAAGCCACATTGTCTTTTTTTCTTTCTTTTTTTTTCTCGGTCCACATTTTTCCCCTACTTTAACAAGTTCAAGGCTTGCTCCCTATGTTTAATTGCCAAGCAAAAAAGCAATTTGACTGTTAAAAGAGCATACTTTAGGGAATCTTAACATTTTTCAGACCAACGCTTAATTTAGTGTTACGAGTTTTATTTTAAGTAGTACAAATTTAATGGTGTAAATCGGGACATTTTTTTTTAGATTTTTATTCATATTTTATGAACAAAGATATAATGATTACTGTGTAAAAATAAATTTTTTTAATGTTTTGATTAATAACGAAACGGTGGAACAAGTATGGGTCTAGTACGTTACGGGTAGGAGTAAGTATGATACTAGTTTGGATTAAGTAAACAAGTATCAAAGCAAGAACGTAACAAGTATCGAACTAGTATGAACAACTATCATACAAGCACGAAGCAAATATGAAACTAGTATGGATAAGTACAAAACAAGTATGGAAATAATGTGGAACAAGTGAACAACTATGGAAACAAACCCGAAACAAGTATTAGTATAGTATAGACAAGTATAAAACAAGTACGAAACGAGTAGAGGACTGGTACAAAACAAGATAGAACTCAGTATGGAACTAGTATTAAACAAGAACAGAACAAGTATGAAACAAGTAAAAAACAAATATGGAACTAGTTTAGAGCAAATATAGAACAAGTACAAAACAAGTATGGGACTAGTATAAAACGAGTTTTTCTAGTACAAAACAAGTACGCAACTTGTATGGAACCAGTATGAAACAACAATAGAACAAGTATGAAAAAATCATAAAACAAATATGGGACTAGTTTAGAACAAATATGGAACAAGTACAAAACAAGTATGGACCTAGTACAAAACGAGTTCTTTATTTAAAAAAAATGCAAAAAAAGATTCAGCTTTTGTATCGTTTTGCAATTGCATCCATTAATTAAAAATTAAGATAAAAGATACTAATATGTATAAACTAATTACACTAACGTGAAAGTGACGAATCGCGTGCGTGGCGATTTTGTGCTCGAAGGGCGGCGAAGCGTAATGAAAAAAAAACATTGCATTCCGATTGCACTCGAGCTCGAAAACAAAAGCCGTCGGCGCGAGTGAAAATAACGTCCGATCGGGCCGACGTTAAGGTTTCCCCGTGTGTTTTGGTTCTGTCATTCGCTGATCATATTTCACGACACGCCCGGCGATTTGACATTTACATCTGCCCGCACGAATAACAACGTGTCGTTCGACCTCCTATTATTGGACGCTTGATTTACATCTGCTAATTCGTATTATAACATTGAATCCACACATTTTTTTTGCAACGATGACTATTATTTTATCAAATTTAACTTAATCTAATTAATTTATATCAATTTTTTAATTTCTTAGTATTTTAATTTTTATATATTTTTTTTAATTTGATAAACTTTTCTCATTTTCCTTCAAAATTATAAATTCAATTAAAGTAATCATAAAATAATGATATCATTAAAACTAATCGAAGAATATGTATCCTGAGTCATTTACCGTTCTGTCCAATCGCAACTCAATGGACACAATCGCAAAAAGAACGACAAATAAAAAGCTACCGATCGTCGATAAGTTGACGCTTTTTGCCACCGACATTTATATATGTATAATATACATGCATATATATGTGTGTATATGTATTTATATATATTTATTTATTATTTATTTGCGTGTAAGTGTCGCTCGTTAACGAAGTAATATTAGACCGCTGAATCATGCTGGGCAATAAAAGCAGCGAATGTTTGCAGCTATAAATTGCAATAAATGCATACGTAATGGTTACTGCTGTATTTCGTAATGGCGCAAGAAGA
Organism: Gryon sp. ZL-2020; assembly: GCA_022817425.1. NCBI lineage: Eukaryota > Metazoa > Arthropoda > Insecta > Hymenoptera > Scelionidae > Gryon > Gryon sp. ZL-2020. Next base: position 9,000 of record JABFPJ010003577.1, on the reverse strand, counting down.
ATTCGTTATTTTACAATGATTACAATTCAGTGCTGCAATGAGCTTTCGCGACGTACTTACGTTCAATTGAGAAATGAATATTTTTCATATTCACTCAGGTTTTATCATTCTTAATTGCGAGCGTCTCTTCTGATATGTCATTACATTACTACTCTGAAAATCAATGTAATGAAATGTAACGCAATTGTACTAAATTAATAGGAAAAATGTTTCTTTCTCAATCAAATTCAAATTTCAATTGTTAAGTGTAAATTATTTATTTCCACATGTGAAATTGACAATTGTTTAATAAGTCGAGCTCTAAATCGCTCTAACTTTTTTGAGCGATTTAGAGCAAACAGAGCATAAAATTGAGTATTTAACTAATAAAATTGATAGTTGCAAAATAAAATAAAGAAATCGGTTTGTCTTTGGATTTTAAATAATTTTTGTAATATAAACATTTGGCGAATAAAAATGAATGAAATTGAAAATTTCATTTTTGTTGGTTTCTCAATCAAATTCAAATTTCAATTGTGAAGTGTAATTTTTTATGTCCGCTGTGCGAAATTGACAATTTCTTTACAATTCGAGCTCTAAATCGCTCTAACTTTTTTGAGCCATTTAGAGCGACTTAGAGCAAATGGAGCATAAAATTGAGTATTTAACTTATAAGATTGATAATTGTAAAATAAAATTAAAAACTCGATTTGACTTTGGATTTTAAATGATGTTTTTGTAATATAAAAATTTGGCGAATAAAAATGAATAAAATTAAAAAATGTTTGTTTGTCAACCAAATTCAAATTTCAATTGTTAAGTATATTTTTTTATGTCCACGTTGTGAAATTGACAATTGCTTTACAATTCGAGCTCTAAATCGCTCTAATTTTTTTTGAGCCATTTAAAGCGACTTAGAGCAAATAGAGCATAAAATTGAGCATTTAACTCAAAAGATTGATAATTATAAAATAAAAATAAAACCTCGATTTCACTTTGGATTTTAAATGATGTTTTTGTAATATCAAGATTTTACAAATAAAAATGAATGAAATTGAAAAATGTTTGTTTCTCAATCAAATTCAAATTTCAATTGTTAAGTGTGAATTATTTATTTCCACGTGTGAAATTGACAATTTTTTAATAACTCGAGCTCTAAATCGCTCTAACTTTTTTGAGCTATTTAGAGCGACTTAGAGCAAATAGAGCATATAATTGAGAATTTAAATAATAAGATTGATAATTATAAAATAAAATGAAAAACTCGATTTGACTTTGGATTTTAAATGATGTTTTTGTAATATAAAAATTTGACGGATAAAAATGAATGAAATTGAATTTCAAACGGCGTCTCTGGCAAGTTCGTCTTTGTGCCATTCACGTATATCTTTTTTACCCCCCTCGTTAAATCACGGCTCGTGCTAAACAGACGCATCTTACATATCAATGTTGTTCACCTTTTCAAAGCTACCGGGCTTTTGGCGCAAGTCCGTTCTATGAAACGGCATTTTATTTCTAAATCTCGTCGTGTCCGTCGATCTACAAACAAAGACATTCAGATACGAACCTTGACATTTATCTCTCCCGTGTGTCTCCTTTATTTTTCGTTCGTCTCGTTTTTATCATTTCATCACTGTTTAATTCAATTGTATAATTTTATTACACTTCTTTGTAATTTTTGGGAAACTTATTATAATTTTCTTCAAAGGAATTGAAAATCACACATTTGAGGTTTTTATCTTGTCTTGTACTTAAGAAAAAACATGTTCAAGCATCATTTGTATGCAAATTTTTCTCTTTCACTTTCGGACGGGTTTCTTTTATTGTATTTCCATTTAATTTTTCGATCTCTTTTTTGTCTTAACGTCTTTTATGGAAGATTTTCTGATGGAGCCAAATTTTATTTAAATGATAATATAATTTAACTAAACAAGTTACTTGAGTTAAAGTAACTTAAGTTAATTACTCCAGACAAAGTAACTTCTTTTATTTTCTACAATTAAAGTAATTTTTGTTAGTTTCTTTCCAAAAAGTAACACTTTTCACTTACTTAGTATAATTATATTAACTTTAATTAGAGTAACTTTTTTTAGTAACATTAACTGAAATTGCACCAATCAATATTCACTTCATTAAGAGTTACTTTAGTTAAATACTTGCGCTTTAAATAAACAAAAATCCGTATAATCAGCTTGCAACTTTCAATTAATTTGAAATAATTATTCGTATAAAAAGTTGAACATCAACGAATCCGAATAAATCATGATATCCTGTAGCTGATAATGCAACGCTTGATGAATTTAACAAACCGACTTCGTATCAAACGTCATTCAATATTAACTCATCGCGTCTAAATACAGCCGCGAAAAGTGTCGCGAATTGAAATCACCCGATTCAAATTCAATTTCGTTACGTTGTTTCAACTGCAACGTTATTATTTTAAACGCAGATTTAGTATGATACTTTTATGAGCTCTTTACAGGAAGTTACAGATAACAGCTCATGTATTGTTGAAACGTCCACTTGCGATGTTTTCCGTGAAATCATTATTTATTCAAGCGCTTCGCGCAAAAATACACGTCTGTCTGTTTCAAATCATTTTGAAGTAACAAAAAAGGGCTTAAATTATGCACTGCAAAAAGCAGTCGAAACGCTCTAAAATTTGTCGTTTCAAAATTGCTTTGTATGTTTTAATTCTTTCGTTTGTAAATTTTGATTTTGACTAAAATTATACATCTTTTTTCAATCATGTTCCCAATTAAAAGCCAATTTTTGTTTGTATTATAATTTCATATTACTTTTCCGGTGTTTGTTTCCTTTGCAGAGTTTTTTGTTCAAGGCTTTTTCCAAATCATTAGCTCGGAATTAATTATCGATAATAAATTACCACTTAATGATATGTAAATGGTGAAAAAAAGTCGTCGTGATAGCGAGCTAATCTGTAGCGCTGTAAATTGTTTGTTTGATAGATAATGTTGGCCGATACGGGACACTTGAATGAAGGGACGTGGTTATCTGTTTGAAATAACAGAATGCCAACAACTAATTATCATGACCAGTAAAGATAATCAAAATCGCGCAATTCTCTTGCCAGAGATTCAACGCCGAAAAAAGGATGTTCTATTCTTGCTTTATTTATTTGATCATTGTAATTTGTTGGGATTTGAATATTTATTGATTTATGAAATTAATGGAATTTGCTGAATTGTTCTTTTTGTCAGATTGATTTTTGTAAAATTTAAATTGAACAAAATTTTACTTTTGACATTCTGTTTAGTAGTGATATTCATGATATCCATGATGACATCTTTGGTAATATCAGTGATGATATTTTCAATGTCTTTGATGATGTTTATGATATCCCCGAAGATATTCATTATATTCATGATGATATTTACGATATTCATAAAGACATCCAGGATGTTCATGAAGATATTCGTGATATCCATGACATCATTCAGGGTGTCATCCTGAGTAATATCCATGATATGCATGAAGACATCCATGATATGCATAATGCTATTTATGATATCCCTGATGTCATCCTTGGTGATGTCCGTGATATTCATGAAAACATCCATTATATTTATGATGATATTTTAATATCCATGATGACATCCATGATATCCACGATGACATCCACGATATCCACGATGACATCCACGATATTTATGGTGATATCACTATTTATCAAATCTATTTTTAAATAAAACTTAATCGGCCATTTCTAACTTTTACGATAAATCGATGTTGAGTAAAAACCGATTTAAACTTCTGTCACAAAAAAAAGATTAAATTAAAATGTAAATACTCTATTACCCGAAAACAAATATTACTTACACTTAAAATAAGACTTTTTGAAATGATTTTTGAATTAGAATGTTTTGAATGAGAAAAAAAACGAAGAAGCAAAAAAGTCGTTTCACTGTTTCTATATCAAAAAAGCCCAGGAAGTCGGAGCGTGACATTATCATAAACTCTGCGGTTCCTATCAGAGCCACGCGGTTTCATTGATATAATCAGTGGCCAACGCAGGGACAATCAAGCCTCGCCACTTGTTGCACCGTCTGCCATCAAACATAACTCCACTACTGACCTCTGCACTTCCGCTTTATGACTGTACTTCAATATGAAATTCTTTTTTCGTCGTCTCTTTGTCATTCAACTGTTCGCTGATAATTTCATAACAAAAACAAAAGATTAAGTCTGACTGTCAAACAAGTGAGTGTGGTTTTTTTTTTTAAGTTTTGTGGGTGGACTGACGGAGTCAAATTAAGACTTTTCTGGGATAAGTGAAAGATAAGCGGAATTTTATCTTAACGTGAGATAGTGTTTCGATAAATGAAAGTGGAACTGATTTACACTATTTTTAACTCTTTTGGTATCTTGGTTAGAAATTGAGTTAAGATAATGTCAAATTGTATTAGTTTGAGAAGATTTGTTTAATGTTTATGTTAAATAGATAAATAACTTTTTGGTTAACCTTATTTTAAGCTGAATTTTGTTAGATTACTATATATTTACTAATATATATGAAAAAATAAAAGAAGTTACTCTAAGTAGAGTTACTTTAAAAGTTGAAGGTTACCTAAACTTAATTAAATTTTAATTTAATTAAATTTAAATAAATAATTAAAAGAATAACAAAAAATGAATAAAATAAATAATAATAAATAAATTTTAAAAAAAGGTTAATTAATCAATTGCTTACTATTTAGAGTAACTTCAGTATTTTGTTATTACATTGATTATATAAACTTCGATTAGTTACTTTAGAGTTATTAGAGTAACTTACTTTTGCTAGAGTAATTTGATTTAGAAAAACTGCAGTTACTTACTATAGTTAAAGTAACTTTTATCATTTTAAGTAACAGTTATTAACAATAATTAGAGGCTTTTTAGTTAAATATTCCGGTTAGAGTAACTCTACTTAGAAAAATCTAAATTGTTAACAATAGTTAAAGTAACTTTACTTAAATCAAAATAGGTAAATATTTAAATTTGACTCTTGTGAAATTTAATCTTTTTTGACAGTTTGATATTAATTTTTGAACCAAAAAATATATATAGTTAGTAAAATGTAATTAGAAAATGACGCGCTTAGTTTAACGCGGCATATAAAAATGCAAACGTGAAAGTTAGCCAAGTGCGACGACGAACACGAGAAGGTACTATACGTACGCTGTACACCTGTTCGATTGTGCTCGGGTATTCGGACTCGTGTGATCGTAAAATAACGCGCTCTTTATATGTGTGTGGATGTGAATGTGTCGGAATATTTTATCTGCAAACGCAACATTGTCAGTGGCGCTGCGTTTACACGTCACGCGTCGTAAGTGCCTTTGTACGTGGGAATCATTTTCCGACGTTCAAGGTTTCACATTACCGGCCATGTTAATCGCACAGACCAAAATTGTCATTTTTGTATTTTTCTTTCAACTTTTATTTCACAAAAATAAACTTTTTGCGTCATTTTTCAACGTTTTTCATCTTCAGTGCTCTAAATCGCTCTAAATTGTTTTTGAGCCATCTAGAGCAACTTAGAGCAAAGTGAGTGTTACATTTAGTTTTTTTCAACATATTTCATTTTCAATGCTCTAAATTGCTCTAAATCGCTCTAAATTGTGTTTGAGACATTTAAATCAATATAGAGCAAATTGCATGTTACATGTAGTTTTTCAACATTTATGCAACTTTTTGCATCATTTTTTAAATATTTTTCATCTTCGGTGCTCTAAATCGCTCTAAATAGTTTTTGAGCCATTTAGAGCAACTTAGAGCAAATTAAGTTTTAAATTTATGTTCATTTATGCAAAAAGTCCTTTTTTTTCAAATAAAAAGCTATGTTGATTTGACTTCTTTCTTTAATGATATAATATATTTTGAAGTTGATGTAAGTTTGAAGTAAGTTTTAAAAGTGTTTGAATAATTCTCGAAAAGTGGAATATAGACGTTGATATTAATTGTTAATCGCCATATGGTATGGCAACGGTGACGACGATTTCGACAGCTGCGACACTCGCGACGTTGGCGAAGTGTCGGAAAGAAATTTGACTTGGTCTTCTTGAAGGGATAAAAGTTGCGCACGTGCCCCCGGACTGGAGTCCGTTAAACGCTCTCTCGAGTGTTTTTCAGGCCACTTGAAAAAACAGCACCAAATCACGTTGCGGCGGCTCGTTTTTCCTGCGATTTATAATGTTCCGAGGCGAAAACGAGCAGACGAGAAGCAAACGCCAATTAAGAAGACTTTTTTTTTAAGTAAGAGTAATCGTACTTTGATTCAAACTTCAAAAAATGATGTTAGAAAAATGAAGATGAAAGAAAAACGAAACAGTTATTCGTGATAAATGTCTGGAAATGTTCGTTTCTTTTGAAGTTTTTGGGTGTCTTTTAATCTTCATTAGATGAAATATTGGTGTTTCTATTGAGTCGGTGAAAAATGATAAAATAATTGAGAAATACATTTTATTCACTGACAAAAATTGACAGTTAACACTATTTTTCTCAGTTTACATTTCAACATAAATTGTAAATCATTAATTATTAAAAAAAATTGTGTTCTTCTAATTAATCTTAGAAACAGAAGTAAACCCTTTATTAAAAATATTATTTAAATCCCCTTTTTATTAAAGACATTTTCAAACAATATATGTATATCCCATCTGCCTGAAATTATCATGAAAATCTTATATCGTAAATTTCGCAAAACTAAATGTACATATATATATTTAGTCATTGTGGGTTATCGAATAAGCGAAAACTTCATCTGCGGAATATAATTAGCCCAGCGTTTTGTGGCGCACAAGTCGAGCGAGAAATGCAAATTTATGTAGAGCGAATGCGACGAGGTGAAATGTCACGCGGGTCGGGACACTCGCATTTACATTCAAACGAATGTAATGGCGAACGATTGGTCAACCATCCATCGATTACCAACTTTGCAGCTCATATATTTTGTCCTCTTCCAAAATTGGCATTTCTTTTATTTGTTTATTAATTTAAAAATAATTTTAAAAATTTATACAAACTTAATGTAAAAATTGATCCTCAAAGTTACCGATTTTCGTCAATAATTGGCTGAAATCGGCACGAAAATCGGCATCAAAATTGACATGTTCAATTTGTACGAATTCGATTTCTGAATCACCTGCTGGCTTTCGTGAGAGAGAACCTTCGATTGGAATCGGCCGATATGTCGTTCGCGATTATGTCGTGTCCAAGAAAAAAAAAGGTATCATAAATAAAATGGACCTTGACGGGCAGCCGTCTTGAGGCCGATGTCGTCAATGACCGCAACGCCTGTATTATGTCGTTGATGCGGTGAAAAAAAATTGCTGCAATTGTAACGTGTGAACGAATTGTTGATTCTATTATTTGCATGATTCACGACTTCGCCTCCAAGTGTGTGTTTTAATTTTTTTTTTTGCTTGCGCGATTTTCTTTCGTTCGTCGCGCGTTTAAGTTGGTTAATTATGCGCAGATTCTATTGTCATGACATTTTTATGCACACATTGATAGACTAATATTATAAAAAAAATCTTTTTTTGCATTTTTAATTTTATTTAAAATTTTATAATAAAAAGCTTTTTAGATAAAAATTGTTTTAAATAAGTTTTTGTTAGTCTTTTAAATTTAATTTAATTTAATTTAATTTTAAAAAATGAATGAATGAAATTTGATTTTTAATTTTACAATCAAAGAATTTGATTGACCGGAAGTATCGAGAAACCGAAATATCATACAATTTCAATAGTCAATAATTCGTCCAATAAACCTACATAAAGATCGATTTAACGTGGATATATATACATATATATAAATATTGAATAAACGAAGTTGGTGCGCGAAATTGCGCTCGTAATTTGGCGCAATAAAGTTAAACATGCAAAATGAGCAAAACGCGCGACTCTACTCGGACCAACGACTCGCGATAACCTATTTCTCTTCTATTTGTAGAAAGTGTGGGCGTTCGTGGACGCTGAGAATCTCGCTCTTAAGATTGTCAACGTCATTGATTCCACCATATATACTCGTTATTAAATAAGATAATCTAAAAGTCGAAGAAAACTTTGTTGAGTTCATTTGTTTTTCTACTTTATTTCAGATTTCTTGCTTTTTATGTATTGAAACAAATTCAGATGACCAAATTTACTATTTGGACATGTAGATTGTAAGTTTTATTATTCGAAAAATTAAATTCGATGTGAGAAATTAAATCATACCAAAGAACGAAAGTAAATGAACAAAATAGTATAAACAAAATATATAAGTAGTACAAATAAAACAATCAATACGAATAATCAAAACAAAACAAACAAAATAAAAACAAACAAACAAAACAAAAACAAAACAAACAAAAGAATCAAAACAAACAAAACAAGCAAAATAAACAAAACAAAAAAAACAAAAGAATCAAAACAAACAAAACAAACAAAACAAGCAAAATAAACAAAACAAACAAAACAATTTGTGTTTATTTATTTCTGTAATTATATGTAACTTAAAAATAGTTATATATATATGGATATATGAATATATATAATGTATATATATGAAGTGCGACATAAGGCATTCGTCGTGGATGTTTCGCAGACGAGATGTGGCTCTACACCTGCTCGGCAGTTGCACCCCTCCGTTTTGAGCTTAAAAACGATGATATCTAGGGAAGGTGGTTCCTCGCCCTTACCTTAGTCGCCATGACACCTGACGCGAATTTTCTACTGATCATACGATCGTTTTACTTACTGCATGAACACTGAGAATTAACATTAACCTGTCTTCTCACACGAACGTCTTACTTATTTTTATACCAAGTCTGAGAATATTCACCGTTATTTTTACTTTTTGTATTTCACCACTCGCAAAAATTGATAATAACATTTTGCATCTGTTATAGTAAAATTTACAGTTTTGATAGTTCTATTCACTATTTCGCATAATAAAAAAATGAATAGTTTTTTCATTTTTTTTATTATGCAATTTTGTATTTTTTTTTTGTTTTTTTTTTTTTTTTTTGTTTTT
>JABFPJ010003576.1:0-15786 GCA_022817425.1 Gryon sp. ZL-2020 | reverse complement strand
TCATCAATCATCAATCATCAATCATCAATCATCAATCATCAATCATCAATCATCAATCATCAATCATCAATCATCAATCATCAATCATCAATCATCAATTATCAATCATCAATCATCAATCATCAATCATCAATCATCAATCATCAATTATCAATCATCAATCATCAATATATAAAATGTTTATGTATATCGTGAAGTTGGCAGTTACATCTAACTTCTAGTATAACGCCGATCAGATTGCTTCATTATTTGACGGCTTTACTTTTCAATTTGTTTTGACATTTCAACATTTACAAAGTTAATTAATATTGTCAGAATGAAATTTTTAGAAATTAACATAAAATACAAAAACAACTATAACAATAAGTCAATAAAATAGGCTAGTTATAGAAAATTAAACATTAAATCTGTCCCCTCGTAGCGCGCTTATACTCTAGTATAATAAAGTATAAAAATATTTAAAAAATATTAAATACAATTTTTAGAGGAAATTTTAGTTAGAAAATGCTTACTACGATATTTTTTTTATTATGACACTAGCTGTTAAAATATTTTTAAATAAAGGATATCATCTTATTGCTCATAATTTCAAAAAATCATAACTCAAAAAATACTGAAATATGAAAAATACTGTCAAAATGAATACCGCCAAAATACGTGTCGATTTATTTTCGATATAAAATCATAACAAAAAAAATATTTTACATTAATTTTCCGATTCACCTCTAACTTTCATATGGAATGACCCATATACTTTAATTATAAAGATCGACTCTAAAAATAAAGCATTTTGGTGACTTTGTATGTGTATTGCATGTAGATCACGAAGAAGTCACATCAGATTCCCTTTTCCGTTTCAGTGTGACAAAAATGTGACGTCCCATTATAGTGTCACAGGGACGTCACTGCGACTTTTTATTGTGACTTAAGTGTGACCTTTAATTTTTCATTATAATCATGACTTAGCAATGTTGTTGTAATGTTGAAACCAGTAGTAAACCAGGTCACATGCAGGTCACACTTAAGTCACAATAAAAAGTCGCAGTGACGTCCCTGTGACACTATAATGGGACGTCACATTTTTGTCACACTGAAACGGAAAAAGGGAATCTGATGTGACGTCACAAAGACATTCTGTGACTTTTGTGGTTTATTGGGATATTACAAATACACATTCCTTACTGGAAAATTCAAGTTGTAGAATCAAATTCAAGTTTGCACTTTAAAACTGTATTCAAGTGTCGTGTAGGTTACATTTGCGTCTGTAGTGTGTCGAGAAAAATAAAAGGTACGTTATAAACAATTAACAACATTTGAGAATTTTAATACGGAAAACGTTGTAACTAGTTCGACATTTGAATTTTTCAGTATGACCAACACTTGGTCAAAATATCCTGAGTCTAAACTTACGGGAACATGAAAATAACGCGGGAAAACTATGACCATATACGCGCTTTTTGAATGTCGGAATCCAGTGACAGCAGGATGAGAGCCTTCCCGCACTTTTAGACTAAAAATATTTTGAGTCTAAAAGTCATCCAGCTGTCACTAGACGTCAAAGTTTAATATTTTTCAATTTTCAAAATTCATTATAATAACGTTAGAAACTTCAGGCACATTTAATTTTCGAGTTTAATTTTAAAGTTGCACTTTAAAAATGAAGCATATTTACTCGCAACTGAATTAGAGAAAATATGCATTAAAACTAAACCATTTTTTACAGTGAAATGTTTTAAAATAGATACAAAAACGTTTAAATTAAAATACTTGTTTTTGCTGTGTACATAGCGCATGTCAAAATTTTGAGCCTCTAAAAAAAGGTTGAAAATAGGACGAAAAGAGACTGAAAAGAGGATGAAACGAGGCTGAAAAAAGTTTTAAAAGAGGACGAAAAGGTTAAAATTTTCAACCTCCCTTCAGCGCCCAGAATGTGGATCATTTGAATGAAGTATACGCAATGATCCGAATGGTTGAAAGGAGAGGTTAAAAGGAGGCTAAAAGGAAAACGACGAGGTTGAAAAGAGGCTAAAAAAAGGATGAAGAGGATAATAGGAGGTTGAAATTCATATATTTTTACAGAAGTTGAAGAGCTTGAAAGGAGGGTGAACTCAAATATAGGAAAGGAGGATTTAAAGAAGGATGAAGGGACTGAAAGAACTCTGGGTGAATTTAAGTTTTTAGAAGGGGCGAATACATTTTTTTCAGTTACATAAATTATTCATTAATATGAGATAAGAAGAGAACAAACGATTTTATTTAATCAACAAAGTCAAATCTAAAATATCAGAAAAATTGTTTAATTAAAAAAAATAAGGCAATTAAGTTTTAATTAAAATAATTAGAGAAAAAGTTTTTACATTAAAATTGAAGAACAATTTTTCTTATTTATTTGAATTATACAGAATATATGTTTAAAAAAACCACAATATTTTGTGAAATATCATTTTTAAATAAAATGAAAGAAAGAGGTTGAATATAAGAAAATTGCTTATCTTTTAATTATTTGTTCATCACTTATTATAAAATTAATTGTGGTAATTGTGCAACAATTAATTTTATAATAAGGAAATCTTAATGGACAATCAGCGTAAATTAAAAACAAAGCAAATACGAAATAATTTCTACTTTAAATTAACCAGAATTTATCGGATTTTGTTCATACCATAAACCGGAATTTGCTTTAGCCCTGAGGGACTTACTTTGCAGCAGTGCGCGTTTTCAAGTATTTTATATGACTATATTTGTTATTTAACCATATATTGAATTTGTTCAAATAATATTGCACTGTAAAATCACATAGCAAAAAACAAAACAAAAATTGTGTTACACACTCAATGTAACAATAAACGCTTTCAAATTGTCAGACTTCATTTAAAAGAACAAGAAAAAAACATTACACCAGTTGACTAAACGTTATTTCAGCGCAAAATGAAGTGCAAAGAGATGGCAAAAATAGGAAATTCAGTCGTTCTATATTTCTTTCAATTCGCTCTTGTTGCCTAGTCTCCTTCGATTTCATGAATTAAAATGCAAATCGGATTTCTTTTAATCGTTTCTTTTCTTCAGAGTTAAGTTCATTTTTGGTGCATACACTTTGCTTACAAATATTTTTATATATACGATGGACGATATTTTAAAAATGGGTAATATGTACGAATACAAATGGATAACCATTATTGGAAAATTGAAAATATCATTGTAATGGGGTATCATTTTTAATAACGTAGAAGAAAAATAATAATTATTAAAGAATATGATATTTTTTAAAATGTTGGGATTTTATTCGTAGTCTTTAGTACCAAAAAAAGTATAAATTCAATACAATGAAATAATTATACTAAATTATTGCATAACGTATTTTAAGAAAATTAAGACACAAATTGTTTAAGTTTCAGATGCTTTCAAACTTTTAACTATCTTTAAGTTATATTGATATTGTATGTATGTATGTATATATATATAAACTATCAGTTTTTATGAATTTTTTATGTTTAACAAAAAGAAACGGGGAGCATAAAGTCTTTTCTAAAGAAAACTTGATAATTTGATATAAAATAAAATTAAAACTCGAACAAACCAGCTTTCTCAGCAAATTATAACGTAGAATTATAATCGCGAATTACATGTCAGTTATGTGCCTGATATAATTACTAGGTCAAGTATCATATGAATGTCACACCTCACATGGTGTTACTTTTATTTCAGCGATGAATGCTAGAACCTAAGTTCAAATCCCATTTTTTTTCGCTTTCGTTCAATAAAATACCAAAATCCACTATAAAAATAAAGAAAATCAAATTTAAATCGCAAAAAAGTTCAACAAATATTCAATTATCAATTCAATTAATTTTTTTAATTTATTTCTTTTTTTGATCGCAAAATAAAACAATTTTCGCTTTTGTCATTCCTACACGTACATTACTCTACTTTAATATATGTAAGTTAAAAAATATGTAAGCAATATGAGCATCAAGAAAAGTAGAGAAAAAGATGTGAGGATGAAAAAAGTTGAAGAGAGAAAAAGGGAGAGAAAAAGATAAAAAGGTGCATAGGGGAGGGGAGGAAAAGGTAGACGAGTGTTGTCGATCGTCGGGGGTGGTAGAAAAAAAGGGGGGGGGGAGGTGCAATGTATATACGTGGGCAGTAGAAGCAGGGCAAGTGAAGGCACAATCCGCACAAACACTGTCACGTGTGCAAGCTCATGCTCATACACACGTACAAGCATGTATACATATATACATACATACATGCACAAATATATATATATATATAAACTCACGCACAACCTACAGCAAGTACTAGTGGGCCATCGATCGACTCCACCAGGCAGGCTTATACTTCCCTGGCCTATAACAGCTGATCGTTTCGCACGCACTACCTCTTATCTAGTACAGCTTTTCTCTGCCCTTAGTATGCTCCCCTACATCTAATTTTCTTTCAGTTTTCCCTTCCCCCTTTATCCTCTCCCTTTTACTTCTTTTTTATTTTTTTTTTTGTTTGTTTCTTCTTCAATCGACATATATTGTTCTCATTTCGTTCCTTCTCTCTTCATTCAAGGCAACGATTCCTTCAACTTGCTTACGGAGTTTCGACAATTCATTTTCATTCGAGACACTAAAATACACCAAGCATGGACAAATCGTTGAGCTTGATAAAGACTATTTTTATTATACGAACAAATGTCGAAATAAAAGTGTATACGATTATTGCTTAGATATTTCAGACTATTTTTGCTTCTTTATTCCCTTTTTCTCTCCCATTTTTCAATGCTATTGTTTTTCCTGAAATTGTTTAAAATTAGTTGCAAAGAGATATATTTTTTTAATTTAAGAAATCAATGTGTAAAATTATTATTGAACTTTAAAAGACTTAAGATATTTTTCAATTAAATAAAGTCTTAGAATACTTGATCAAATTACAATCAAAAATGTATGTGAATTTAGTTTTACATTTAGCTAAACAGTCAATGATAATGCAATGTCGTATGAATACATTGTAAATGCGATCTGACTTTTATTCATGATATTTCAGATACGAATGATGAAAGAGCAAGATAGAAAGACCTTTAAATGACTTATATTGTTCTTTTTAAAAGCTTCCCCATTCACATCTTTGAAAAAATATAAAATAACATTTTTGTATGAATGAGATCCTTCGCAATTTTGTATGCTCAGAAATAATTCAATTATTTCTGAGCATAAAAACCTGCAATTTTTTTTTATTGTTGATTGCCTATTTATTGTCACACTTGTATCGAAATGCCAAATACTTTGTCATTCAAATGCAATTTATTATTCGAAATACACATAAATTGAAATCTAAATGTATACATTTAAACTAATATTCGGGAAGATATTAACAAAATGCGATCAATCCATTCCATTTCTTCTTCTTAGTTCTGATAACTTTTATAATATAAGTTTATAATATATAAAGTTTTCTAGTCTAAAAATATAGTGAAACAATATGCATTTTTTAATTGAATGAATAATTAATCGTAATTAACTCTCTATTAGCCATTTATAATTTCACATATGCTAGTTTGACGGAAAAGTATAGGAAGTACTTGAAAGCAGTGAAATTATGTTCTACAATGGCACTTTAACAGTAATTCAACACTGCTGACACATTATACCCATTGAATTTCCGTTTTTGCATCAGAAAAGTGTACTCATATGAAAAACTCATTCTTGGCAACAACAAGACGAAATATATATACATAACTGACAAACGTAGTAACATTTGTCATAAATTAAGATCAATTAGAACGCAATTGAGGGAAATTTTCATGTTTGTTATTACCATAAAAAATAGTAAAACAAAAATTGCTACAAGAACTATATTTATAGTTAGTTTAATAATATTTATGGTTAAAATAACTAAAATTATAATTGGAAATACTTTAAATGAAAAAAAAATTTACAACTATAAAATATAGTGAGATTTGGAATTAACTAAATTATTTTATTAATTTTACTATAAAAAAATAATTGTTACAACCATATTTTTTAGATTGTGTTTACTATAAAATATTATAATTTCAATTATACAAATCAAGAGACACGGTAGTGTCTCGCGCCAAGTACAAAGCGAGACACTACCATATTATTCTTTTATCGGATTATCCGATTTTCATGGTATCAGATCTATTTTATTTTTGTTTCGAAATACAAAATTGTTTTTTTTTTTGAGTTGACATTTATTAGATTATAAATCTATCTGTATAAAGTATACTTTTAATATTAAACCGTAAATAAAAAATTATCACATCCACAATTTATCTTTATTGCAACACTAATAAAAAAACGAAACAGAGCGCTCAAATGCTCGAAATTAGTTTCGAGATGGTGTGAGGATTGCTTATGTTTTGTTTTTCGTCAAGAACAAAAAAGTCAATCGTTTACTTATTAATAAAATATTATAGTTAAAAAGACTATATTATTTGGTTACAGTAATTATATTTCATAAGTTGTAATATAAATTTAAAAATAGTATGAGACAATAATCACTATTCGATATAATTAGTAGTACCAAATTTTTGGCTCAGTGTAGTAAATTAACATAAAAGTTATCTTTTTGTTTTGAAAAGTAGTTTTTAAAGAAAAAATTTCAAAACCGAAACTTTATTTCGATTTTACAACTTTTTATTATATTATTTTGATTTTACAACACAAACAACGATTTTGACCATTTCGTTAGTCAAAAGTTAAAAAGTGCTTAATTTTGACGACTTGTTTGTGTTTTGAAACTGAAATTTGTTATCGACATATATTTCATCTTTCACACATTACAAATATCACCATATATACACAATCCTACTAAATAATGAATATCACTGAAATAAACATAAATGATGCTTATTACATGGTAATTCCGATAAGGCATCTCTTAACATTACATAAATACATTATTACTTTCGTATATGAAATAATAATAAATAACTTAAATAGTATTTCAAGGTTCAATGAAAACATAGATTATAAAGTTATTATTATTATTACGCTTAATATTAATGTATAATCATACTTATCATCTTTAATCTCTCAATCTGGAAATTATTGATACTTCAGTATGCAAATAAAAATAATATTTTTTTTTTATGAAACAAGAAATGCAATTTTTTTAACTGCGAAAGGCTTTCATTCTCAGTCTTTTTAATGTCATATCAGTTATTCTTTTAATTTATTTTTAATTCAACTATATACACAATTTAATTTCAGTAGTACACATTAATTTGACTTCTCCTTTAACTTTATTTCATGTCTCAACTTAAGTTAGTTCCTCGCAGTGAACTACATTAGTTTCAAGTGAAACATAATACAAGCTTAATCTAAAGATAACGTAGTAATTAATTAAGTTAAAATTAACCGCATATATAATCTAATAGGAGCGCTACATTTGTTACAAATAAAATTGACAATATGAAAAAACCAATCAAAAGTATATATGTATATTCAATCCAAAATATTCAAACTCATGATATATGAATACACTTAAGTATATATGCTTTTTTATATAAAATAAAAAAAATAATTATTATAAAATAATAATTATTTTTACTTAATATACTCCATATAGTATAGACAATAATGTTTTGAGTTAATTAATTTTGAAGACATAAATTGGAAAAGTGACAAATAGAAATAAATATATATGAGATTTAAATAATAAAGAAACATATTAATGAAAGTATTAATGAGTGATAAATGTCACGGGCACGGTTAACTTTTGCAATAAATATAAGTATGTTCTATATCCATATTTTAATTATGATATTAAAATAAACGTTCAGTTGGACCGGCGGCCGCGAGATGTCTCGAAGTTCGATCAGCTGCACGCGAGATATCACCTTGACGCGTCATTCACAAAGTGTGAACTACGGTGTTGTCGGCTGTTTTAGTTCAAGCTTTTCTTTTGAATTATTATACTTATTTTGATTTTTGATTTTATTTTCTTTCCCTAAACTGTCAATTGAAACACAAAAATGGGCACAAAGTGGTCGAGTTTAGATCCCGCGGAAATTGAAGTACCAAAAATAAACGATTTACTCAACCGGGATCCTTATCTCAAACAATATGAAACTGACATCCGCAGAAGGTTCAGCTTTTTAAAACTTTAAAATAAGAATGAAATACTATATTTAAGACGCAATATTTTATATCAAAAATTTGTCTGTATTATATTATTATATCATAAAATAAAAACAATTATTTTATAGTAATATTATACATTTATTATATACAATTATAAAGTTATTCATGTTTTACAACAAAATTGCCTAAATTTTACTACAACTTTAGTAAAAATTGTTTGCAACTTTTACAATTTATATTATATTAATTTTACAGTTAATTTCCAAACATTACTTTTTACTTATTTTTACTCTTCCATACATTTTTAATTTTTTTTTCTTAAGGTATTGAAATGTGAAACGTTTCTACTAATAAAATTCATAAAATAAATGGCGGCAAATTTAAAAAATCTATTAAGAAGTGATTCGTACACAAAATTCTTCCATACACTTAAACATTTTTTTTACATATATATATGAAAATAGATTATAAATAATACTAATATTTATTTGTTTTATTTATAATTTTAAACAATTGATTACAGTTTTACATTTATATATATCTTTGTTTTAGATATGGAGTATATAAAGATTACATGGAAAAGATTCAAGGCGGTGAAACAAACATTGACAAATTTTCTCGAGGGTACGAAAAATTTGGTATTCATATTCATGAAGATAACACAGTCACGGCGAGAGAATGGGCGCCGGGAGCAAAGGAAGTCTTTCTTACTGGAGACTTTAGTAAGTGACAAATCAAATGTAAATAAGAACTACTTTCTTTGCGAAAACCAATTTGAAACAAATCCGGAAATATATAAATTGACAAAATTAAAAGCAAAATAAGAAAAAGTATCATTTCTAATGAGAAGTGAAGAAGAAGTAAAACTTTCTGATTAGTATATATTAAAATTTAAATTCATATCTTTAATTTATTGTTTAATAAAAATAATACAACTACAACAAAAGCTTAATTAATTGTATTGAATGTCAATTTAGTTCATTGATATCCTGAAAAATCTCTCTTCATTTTGTAATCTTAAAACTTAATAAATAATCTTAAATTGCTTGTGCTCTTTTTTAACTTGTTTAATAATTAATGGTTATCATTCGGTTGTTAACTATACTAATGAAACAAAATAAACCATGCAAAACGCATGCGGACAATCTTATCAACTATTATGAATGAATTCTTGTTAGTAAGACAGCTAATCGACCATTGTGCTTTCAATTATTCAAAACTGACAAAAACATAGTCACTAAGAGTTTCATAGATAAGGGTCAAGTATCAATATCATTTTCAAGATGGTTGGAACAGAACGAAAACGCCTTACAAAAAGGTCGAGTACGGTAAATGGGAATTAGAATTGCCGGCAAATGCCGATGGCAGCTGTCCAATAAAACATCTCTCCGAGGTGAAAATTGTCGTGAGGGATGAAAATGGAGCATTACTCGACAGACTGAGTCCCTGGGCCACTTACGTTAAGCCGCCACAAAACAAAGCTGATGGCACCACGTTTAAACAGTACATCTGGCATCCGACACCCGATAAAGTATGTTCTTATGCCTTAAACTTCTTATTCTTAAACCAATAATAATAATAATAATAAATAATAATAAATAATAATGCATCAAATAATCAAGAGCTTATCAATAAATAATTTAAGAAAGATATATAATAATTAAGTAAATTATCATATTTTAATACAAAAGACAACTGTTGTTTCAGGTTTATAAGCTAAAACATCCAAAACCAAAGAAACCAAAGAGTCTGAGAATTTATGAGTGTCACGTGGGAATAGCCACGCAGGAATTGCGTGTTGGCACTTATCTTGAGTTTGCCAAAGATATTATTCCGCGAATTGTCAAACAGGGATATAATGCAATACAGTTAATGGCAATTATGGAGCATGCTTATTACGCAAGTTTTGGATACCAGGTAATGCAAAATCAAAACTGAAAAATAATAATTAAACATGAACAAATAATAATTACAATAATAATATTTCATTGTCAATATAGGTAACATCATTTTTTGCTGCATCATCAAGGTATGGAACACCGGAGGAATTGAAACAACTTATTGATGTTGCTCATGAACATGGAATATACGTTCTATTGGATGTAGTTCATTCGCATGCATCGAAAAACGTATTGGACGGATTAAATATGTTCGATGGAACCGATGCGTGTTATTTCCACGCGGGAACGCGTGGCATACATCCACTTTGGGACAGTCGCTTGTTTAATTATTCAGAATATGAAGTCCTCAGATTTTTGATATCAAATCTCAGATGGTATATTGAAGAATATGGCTTTGATGGTTTTAGGTATGGTTTGCAATTTTTTAAGCAATTTATATATAGTTTAATTTAGTAACTTCTTTTACTCGAAGCAAAGTCAAATAGAAATATTTTGCATGTAATTTTTCGGATTTTAGGTGATTAATGTTATAAATCATTTATAATTTATTATTATAATAAATGTAATCATAAGAATTAACCATTTAATGCCCCTGCCATGTTTTTAATGACATGATTTTTTATTAAACAAAACGTTAATAATTTTTATAATTCAGAAAAAATCGCATTAATAATCTATGATTTTTAATCTGTTTTTAATTCGTAATTTTAATTAAAAGTTATTGTAAAATTTGTATCATACATGATCCAATAGAAAAGGATTAAAGGGTTAATAACATATTTTGAAGCGAGGAACAATATTAGTATAACTTCACAATTGTAATATAGAAATTATAGTCTAATATACAAGTTATATTTTTAAATTGTATTAGATTCGATGGTGTGACATCAATGATATACCATTCAAGAGGCATGGGACAAGGTTTTTCTGGTCATTATGACGAATATTTTGGATTAAATGTAGACATTGAAGGATTGGTGTACTTGATGCTGACAAATAACATGCTTCATACATTGTATCCCGAAATTGTGACAATTGCTGAAGATGTCAGCGGGATGCCCGCAATGTGCAGGTTTATAAATTGAATAGTAACGTAGCAAAGTTGGGTAACTTTGTGCAGCACTTCAGTTAAGCTATAAAATATTTATAACACAATTATCGTAGTTAAGTAAAAAGATAATGAGAAAAAATTTAACTTAACTAAATTACAATTACAAGTTAATAACTGTCTCAAATATATATATAAATAATTTGTATAAAATGTATATAGTAACTTCATTTGAGTTACTAATGTTATCCAACTTTGCAAACTGGAATAGACTGAAAACAATGAAATATGGAAAAATGTACATACAATTTTAATATTTAGACCAGTAGAAGAAGGCGGCATTGGTTTTGATTACCGTCTTGCCATGGCCATTCCAGATAAATGGATAAAATTATTGAAAGAAGTACGTGACGAAGATTGGAATATGGCTGACATTTGTTGGACTTTGTCAAATCGTAGATGGATGGAAAAAACCGTGGCTTATGCAGAATCACACGATCAAGCTTTAGTTGGCGACAAAACGATTGCTTTTTGGTTGATGGACAAAGACATGTACACACATATGAGTGTTTTGAGTGAGCCCAATCCTGTGATAAATCGAGGAATTGCATTGCACAATGCTATTGTTCTCATTACTCATTCTCTGGGTGGAGAAGCGTTTCTTAATTTTATGGGTATATACGTAAAATAATTGATTAACATATAAAACTATTAGTGGGAAAAAAAAAAAACTGTTTGTAAATCGATCGCGAAAACAGCTACTTTCCAGACACAAAATGGTTTGCGTCCAGAAAGCAGCGTTTTTCCGTCCTCGTTACAAAAAATATCGTATGTTACTTGGCAGGAAAGTAGTCCTTTTCCAGACTCGTAAGTTAAGAAAAAGACTACTTTCCTGCCTAGTAACGTAATATACTATAGTGTTAAAATGTTAGTGCAATATATGAATGATTAAAGTACGATTTGATGTTAAAAAAATGCAGTGATGTTAATTTGTAACAGGAAATGAATTTGGCCATCCGGAATGGCTCGATTTTCCTCGGGAAGGAAATAGCGATAGCTATCACTACGCAAGAAGACAATGGAACCTTGTAGATAATGATACACTGAAATATAAATTCATGAATAATTGGGATCGAGCAGTTAACTTTTTGGAAGAAAAATATGGATGGTTGCATGCAAACCCAGTAGGTTTTTCCTATAATCAATAAAAAATTACGTGAAAATATTTGCACCATATTTATTTTTATTATATTATTTTTTTACCATATTATTTACCAAATTATTTATCTTTAATGTGTCCTTTTTGTTTAGGGTTACGTTACTTGGAAACATGAGGATGATAAAGTGATATCCTTTGAACGAGCTGGACTCGTATTTGTTTTTAATTTCCATCCGACAAAGTCATTCGCGAATTATCCAGTTGGTGTAAATGAAGCAGGCATGTACAAAATTGTTCTGAACAGTGATGATCCCCAATTTGGCGGTGAAAATCGAATTGACACAACAGTTCCACATTTCTCAATGAACGATCCATTCGCAGATCGTCCTCACAGAATTCTCGTTTATGTTCCTTGTAGGACTGCTATTGTTTATGTACGAGGTAAAACCATAAACCAAATTAAACCTTTGAGATATATATATGTATATATACATATGTTTTTAATATTATTTCTTTTTTTGCAGAAGGATAATTTTAAAAGCAATAAAGAACTAACACAACAACGAAAAGTCTGAAAAATGAAATTCTATTTTCGTAGGAAACTTTATAGATAAATACTCAAAATATATACATCTATTTTGTACCTGGATTAATCAAAACTTAGTCTCTAGACTTAAGAATTGCATATATTTGTCTGTTAGCAGAATAAAATTTTAACAGAAAATATATCTTGTTTTATTTAATTCTATTAACAGATATTCTTATTATAACAGAATTATTTCAATAACTTTAACTTTAATCAGACACAGTTTGACTAGTTGTTATAAATTCTGCTTCGTTGATGTCATAGTCGATCATTTTGTTTCTCAAGTTCCACCAATTGTCGAAGATTCCTACGTCAATGATTCTTTCATGAAATGTGAGGTAACGTGGTTTGAGGTAAGGACAAATTGCTTTATATAGCGCAAGACCCTCTCGATAGTTATCCAGCCAAATAAATGACATTATTCCTATGCTTAAATGACGTACTATACCCTGAGCGTAACATTCGTTAAGCCACAAAATATGCTGCAGTGACTGAGGATTGCGAACAGGATCGCCAACCATCGTCATGTCGGATAAACTCTTTAGTAGGGCATCGCGAAAACTAGTTGCATCAGGATTGTGTTTGGCTAAATAAACACCTGAGCCCATAACTAAAAACATAATATAAATATAATTGATTGATATTTCGAAATACGTATTAACATTTATTAAATATGAATTTAATTTAATCTAATTTAATATAGAAATGGCTAGTACATATTTTCTTTTTATCTTTGCGATTTATTATATCAAGAACTATTATTTATTATTAATAAAATTATGTAAGAATTATGTTTACAAATTAAGGTAATTTAAAATGAAAATATTTCACTACATTTAATTCTATTATGGAAACTAATCTAATCCTATTTTATTAATCGGTTTTGAAATAAAATAACAAGAATAAAAATGTTTTAAGATCCAAAATGGATCAGCTTTTTACAAATATGTAACAATATAATAAAAGTATAATAATTATTAATTATCTATATATTTAATTATAAATTCCTGCAAAATTAATGTATTTGTTGTATTCATAACGTTACATGTGCATTTAATGTACAAGACTCAACTTTTATTATTAATCATTCGAAAGTAAAGTATCTGAAATACAATAACTTTTAAGATTTATTTAAAATTATAGAATTATAGAAGATATTTATATTATAGAAGATTTTTATTATAAGAAATTTTATTATAAGAAATATAAAAAAATATATAAAAAATTTTATTATAAGAAATTATAGAAGATATTTAAAATTATAGAATAGAAAATATTTAAAATTGCATGACACAATTTTACAAATATTTAATCATATAAAATACTATATAAAAAGTAGTATATAATTATAACAATAATATCAATAATAGTAATAATAATACATACGTGATACGTAGAAACATGATTTTAAAGGTCGTTCTTTAAATTCTTTGCCCACATCAATAACAACATCTTTGTAATCCAGATATAATTGTTTCCAAAATATACCTATATAAAAGATAATAGCAGATAATGAAACAAACTCGAATATGTAATATTTATTTTTTTAATATACTCTTAATTATACAATAAAATAATTAATTTAATAGTAGAACAAAATATACTAAATAATATGCAGAAATTCTAATCATTAAATACCCCATTTTTCAATAAAAGTGCCCTTCAATCTCGTTGGTGTTTCAAAATTATCTATCGTCCGAAAAATCTGGCGCACTTTAGCAAATCTGTCACCTTGAAACGGCCGAAAAACATTTTGTACAATTTTGCTTCTTAAGTTTAAAGCCATTTAAATTAAATTTCACTATATAACCTCAAAAAATTCGTACTTCCATATCATCACATTTACAGACTTTAAGCTTAGGTGTAAAACTGAACTTATAGGTTAGGTTATATACTGCAATATATAGTCACTGAATGTACAAACTAATAATCGAAATCGAATTTTGCGATTCAATTAATCGAAAACTCTTTCAAGTCAACAAACGAAACTACCAGTCAGTTAACGTGTCAAAAATAGAATGAGACAACAATATACACATAACATATGTAGTCGGTAATTTCTCGATGGATAATTACAACTTTTTAACAGTGAAATATTATTTATAATTTTTGTAATTGTGCAATATTAATTAAGAATTGTTACGATGGAGGCACTTTATCATCAAACTAATAAATTAGTACAAGAAACACAGCATCTTTTTTCAATATTGGAAAGAAGAACTCCTAACCTTAATATCCAACAATTGGAGCAAGATATTCAAAATAAAATAAATACTATTAATAGGTAAATAATTTTTGTTACAAATAAAACAAAATATTTTTTAATTGTAAATTATTTTCTTAATATAACTTCACTACTATTCATACATTTTTTACATTGCATCATACTCGTAATAATAGATAAAAAATTCAATAATGTTCTTATCGGTTATTTATAATAATAATTCATTTAAATAAATGTTTTATTTATTATTATTTTTATTATTATTTTAATAACTGATATGTTATATATATATAATGATATAATCTTATGATGATTCTTAAAATCTACTAAACCGGAGTTAGTGTCTTTTTATTTTTAAATTGTTTAATAATGAATTAAGAATCATAATGTTTACTGTTTCGTTTTTTAGTTTAGGGAGAATTATATGATCGAAGAAAAAATAATTTTTTAAGTAAACTGTTGGCTCCGTAACTTTCCGCGTGTTTTCTGTTCTCTTCATTTTGTAAACAAAACGGGAGAAGTTGCGAAGCCAAAAGTTTACTTAAAAAATTATTTTTTCTTCGATCATATAATTCTTCCAGAACTAAAGAATGAAAAATAAAAACATACTAACTCCGATGTAGCAGATTTCAAAAATCACTTTAATATTGAATATAAAAAAATAAAATAAATACTGAAATCATTTTATACAAAAAAATGCACTTTGGAAATCATTAATTTGAGAGAAAATAAATGATATAACAAAGTATATTAAAGTAGGACTATCGTGAAATAG
>JABFPJ010003575.1:0-15787 GCA_022817425.1 Gryon sp. ZL-2020 | reverse complement strand
CATGTTTAGCCACGTCATGGTTAACGTGGATTGTCCCACCGGGCGCTGACCAGGTAACCATGCCGTAGCCATACCTTGATTCTTGATAGTCGTTATACACGTGTTTTGTCCAAATTTGACAATATGGATGTCCTATAAAGGCCATTTTTGGCCCTTATAAGGACATCCATTTATCGAAACAAGTGTAAAAAATTCTAGAAAATATAGCCCTACGCCACAAAAGTGTCGTCGGCTTTATATTTTTACGATGTATACATTTGATGTTGAGAAAAAAAATTTTCTCAAAAGTCATAGTTTCATCACTTCGAGGGGGGGGGTGTTATAGGGATGCTATAAGAAATTCATAGGCAGATCATAGGGCTTATAGGAGAGGTTCATAGGGCAGTAAAAGGTAGCCTTTAGAGGATCCATAGAAGTATCTCGGGTGGAACCAGTGATTTAGTCAGGACTCATATACGGTCATAGGGAGGGGGTCACGGGATTTCGCCCGGGCGAAGCCGGGGCTTCAGCTAGTAATAACATAAAGTTGTATCAATACTTTCAAAAATTCTATACAATTCAAGTGTAACAATATTTTTGTTTAAATATAAAATTCTAAATTAACACAAGACAAACACCCGAAAAAAGCCCGACTATACGTATCCATGTAGAAAGTAGGGACTTACGTACGACTTGCTAGTCGAATCAACGTTGTGAAGACGTTGTTTGTATACGATGGATATCCAACACTGTACCAACATTAAAGAGAACATAATATACAATACTGTTTCAACATCGGTTTTAAACGTCGAATAAATGCGTTAATTTCATGTCGTAACAATGTTAATTGATGTATAGAAATTAATCAATTATACACATCGTACAACAGTATCGTTAATATGTTGTTACTACCTTTATCATTGATATTGTATAATTAGCGACATGCCAACTATCATTTATGAAAATAAAAGTATGGTGTCGACGTTGTACCAACATAGAGACAACATTTTTCGCTCAGTGTTGGATAATAACGTAAAAACAACCTAACTAACCAAATTGCAAAATTAAATTTTTTTATTCATCGTTATCCAACGTAAAAACGATGTCACAAAAACACCAACTGCTTGATGCCAGTTATTAAAACTTAGACGAAGATACGCCAACTCTTATATACAAATTATTTAAATAGACCCCTACATTGCGCCAATACCGAAATGACGTTTATCGTCTGGAGTTGGATATTAACGTCAAAACAGCATAATTAACCAATCTTGAAAATCAAACCCATATGGAAAATGCCACCATTACAACAATTACAAATTCGAACCAAGACTGTAACAATGTATACAAATGACATTGGTATAACAACGCTGGATTAATGTTGTATTGATTGTTTGCCAATGTTGATGCAAAACTGTCTGCCAACATTTATACCCATTTTTTAACCGACATTGAACCAACAATGTTACTCAACATTAACTAACTTAATTTTTCATAAGTAAGATATTCGCATACTATAACATTGGGCCATGGTTTTATTCACTGTTAAGCCAACGTTGATAAGAGATTGTTACCAACGTTTACAGTTAGTTTTTAACTGACATTGTGATCCAATATTATTATACATTATTACTTATTCATTTTTTAACAATCAATTATAATTAACTTAGTAAAATATTCATATAATATAATAATTAAATTAAAAAATACTAATATATAAGTAATTAAGTAATAAATAAAAATAGATAAATTTGAATTTAAAAATATTTAATACAATTTCATATACTAATAGTAAATGATACTAATGCTGACGAGAATTTACACTCAAAATTTTATAGCAAAAAATGGAATTTTTAAACTGAAATTTTTTTTTAATTTTATAAATAAGTATAACAAATTGTACAAGTATTTGTATATTAATGAATAAGTTAGTATTTACTTATTCATCTTTAAAGATAATATAAATAATTAATTATGTATTTATTAAATTGGTTATTAATATTAAATAATTATCACTATAAAAATTAGACTTGATTCCTATTAATATAAAACTAGGCACAACCAGTTTTTAAAAAATTTGAGAGAATATTGGCTAACAACGTTCTTGTGACGATTTAAAAATGGTAAACTGATAGGAGCTATTGAAATTCAAATGTATGCCAATGCCATACCAATACCACACTAATGCCATGCCAATGCCATGCCAATGCCATGAACCAGCGTTTGCATATTTTTTTATGCTTGTACATTTCGTAGCATCTCCATGAAATGTAAGAGACCCGAAAATGCACTATCATTTTCAATTGGCCATAACATTGCCATTTTTCACGTAAAATGAAAAAAACATTTTTTCATTTTGTTCAGAAAGGAATGAATGTTAAGATTACTGCAAAAAAATGAGGGGTTATGGGGGCAATTTTTTTCGCTATACTCATCCAAAGTCAGTAAAATTTACCGGAAAAAATTTTGTTTTTTTTTACATTTAATTTGTCATAACAAAAACCAAATTTTTTAAAATTTATTGGACATCTTCTTTTAGAGGAAATCTCAACCTTTCATTTAAAAAAAAGAAATTTGAATTTCGATGTAAATTGTAAAAGTTATGTCGGTTTGAAAATGGCTCATTTTTTGACTAGTGCTAGGTGGCCTTTTTTTGTGCGCAGTGTATCATTTGCTAGGTGCCGTTTTGCGAGAAACACCTGGAGCACATAGTAGGAAAAAACATGAAAATGTGTATAATGTAAAAGTGGAGGTAAAAATTATAAATATTCAAACATGTGACGCAAATACAAATTATATTATATATTTCAGTGAAAAAAAGACAATGAAGACAAGAAATAAAATGAATATAATGTACATCAAAAGAAAAATTTTTTCAGCTTGGTCAAGATCGAACAGTAATAAGCAGTGACTGTAATTGCAAGGCTGGAAAAGTGCACTGCAAACATGCAGCTGCTATTTGCATTTACGTTAATTTGGAGAATACAACTTCCAAAGCCGATGAGCCTATGAAGTGGAATAGACCCCCCGAAGAACAATTAGAAAAATACCAGAAAGGTTGTCGCATGGAAAAAATGTTTGCATCAGTCATAGGAAACCGTGAAAAAGAAGACCAATTTTATATATTTCAAGATATTGAAAACAGAGATGTGGCATGGAAAGAAAAGTTAGGAATGTTTGTAAAGATGGTTGAAATGGAAAAATCTGTTGAAAATGAAAAAAACAGAAATTTAATAGAAAAAATGGAACGAGAACAACAACAAAAAGAGCTTTTGAAAAAATTGTTTTAGTTGCAGTGACGCAATCGTGAGTATGGAAATTTGAGAATTAAATCTGCAAATGAAACAAAAATTATTTTGGAAAAAAATAATTCATTGTTTGAAAATGATTATTTCAAAAAAAATATTCAAGTCAGTGAAGACGAGTGACTTGAAATTTGTTTAAATTCTATAGGGCAGTCTGAATCGTCGACGTGGTATAAAGAACGCCTTATTCGTATAACGGCAAGCAGCAAAGCGCACAGAGTTAAAACAAGAATAAGTGATTTTGAGAAACTTACTCATCAGATTTTAAAAGAAAAAAGATATGCCTATAGTACCCCAGCAATGCGTTACGGACTGGAAACGGAAGCAGAAGCTCGACTGACTTTTCAAAAGTCAACAGGATTTGTTGTTCATCAAGTGGATCTAATAATTGCGTTTAAGCAACCCTTTCTTGCTTGCAGTCCAAACGGTATTATTTTGAATGATTTCAAATTTGAACTTTGAGAGATTAAATGCCCATATGAATGTTCACAGTTGGGCATAGTTAATCCACAAGAACAGACTGCTAATATTAATTATCTAGCAATAGATGAAAATAGCCAGATTAATTTAAAAAAACAGCATCAATATTATACTCAAATTCAGACTTCAATGCATGTCCTTGGAATTGACACCTGTCACTTTTTCGTTTACTATAAGTTAGATTCCGTTCATTTAGTTATCCACAAAGAAGAATCATGTGTTTCTCACTTAATTGCAAAGATTGAAGACTATTATTTCAAGTATTATTTGCCTGCACTTGAGTCCTTAAAATAATTAATAAATGTAGTGAGATAATTAAATATTTTTAAATAATATTTATAATAATATTGAGTATGAGTTAAGTCAGATTTCTATGTTTTCTATTATCTATTTCTATGTGTTTTATTATCTTGAAAAATGTGTTTATTTATTGAAAGTTTATTTAAATATATTGCGTATTTATTTAAATTTTAAATAACATAATGATTTCTAATAAATAAATTAAAAATCAGTGTTATTTAATAATTTTTTTATTATAATAAAATAATGTGTACAATAAAAATATTTCGTTCTAAGTTTAATCGGTCTAACTTTAATTGTTCTAAGTTTATTCATTAGTATTATTCGCAATAATAGGTTCTTTATTGTTAGCTAACACACATGACATGTACATAATCTTATCAATCCACGGAAATAATTTTACTGGAATAAATTTCAAGACATTAAATAATTTAACTCTTTGAATGCAACGTTCAACGTAAATGCGCACCGGGGCAATTGAATATCCATCAAACACTTCTTTCCTTGAAAATTGTGGATTTGTTGCAAATGGAGGCATCACTAAAATACAATTTTGCTTCATTAGTTCATATTTGATTTGTGGAAAACCTTTATCGGCCATGATTTCGTCGCCAGGTTCGATTAATTTTAAAAATCCAGAATAGTTTACAATCATACTGTCACTTGATCTACCTCCATATCCTTTGGATATAAATGATATTAATCCACATGGTGTTATGCCAATCAGAAATTTTACTGTAAAGTTTGATTTGTACGTAGAATACATTAAAGCTCTGTTTTCAACTGTCGGAGGTGTTTCACATCGTAATTCACTGCAGTCGATAATGCAACGGTAATTCGGGTACAATTTGAATGAAGTAGGTACAGTAGCTCTAACTGCTTCTTTAGATGGCCAGAAAATCCATGTTTTCGTCAATTCATATAATGTGTTCAAGATTTCAAACAATATTTTAGCTTCAGTTTGAGAGCCAATGCTAAATAAATTTCACAAAGTAGTAAAAGATAGTCCCAATTTCATCTTCATAAGAAAAAACAATAATCTATCTTCAGGGTTCAAGACTTTGTAATACATACATTGTCCAGGCGCTTTTGGTTTTATAAAACTTAACATAACATAAAAGAATGTAATACTGACTCCTCCTAATTGCCTAATACTTTAATCATTTTCTGTACTTTTAAAACCTTGAAAGGTCACTCGCATTTCCAAATTCGATCCAACTGCGACGGTATGGCTATCTCTTTCCGTTGCTTCATCTTCAACAACAACTTTTTGTCGTTTTTTAATATTTTGGAAATTGTTAACTGGTATATAAGTTTGTGTGGAAACTTCATTGGTTGCTGAATTTTGCCAACAAAACAAAATTGTTGATGATTCATTGTACAAATCATTATCAACATATTCATTTTGCACTGATATATCACATGTGTTTTTAGTTTCACTAGCTATTACAATATCTTCAATATTGTTCACTTTAAAAGTGTAATCTAAAACAAATTACATTTGATTATTTGTTTGAAAATGTTGTGTGCCTTATATTTAATATTTATAAATATTTATCATTTTTATTACTAATTTCTCTTTCCTGATTTAACTTGCGTCTTTTATATCTTTGCTCTCTAGCAATAACAAAAGGATTTTCCGGTTTCCATGGGAAGATCGTTGGATGGTAGGCTACATCATTGGGATTTTCTGACTTCTTTCCACCAAGAAAATGAGCACTACAAATCCGAGTATTGCTTGTTAGCTGCCAAGGCCCTTCACTAGTTCTAAATGAAAAATAAAAGAAAATGATCTTGAATGAAAAATTTTTAGTTTTACATAATTAATAATTAACAGATATAAAATTTATTCCAAACATTTGTTTGAAAATAAATCGCCATTACTTACGGAGCACGCTTTACTTTCACTATCCAGGCTTTTTTTCTTTCACATTCATAATCGGGATTTGGAAACCGATAAAAACTTCTGGATTGGATTGGAATTCTGGATTGCTTTTCGAAGTGTTCGGACAATTTGGAACATAACACTAATGTCGACCGCTTTTTTTATTAATTGTATCCATTTTTTAATTAAAAAATGAGCTTATTATTACACGTGTCACTCATAAAGTCAAATGTTAACAATACAGCACGTTATCTCATTTGTTCATCTTTTAGACGCCAGGTGGCTCTTCGAGCGCTATCGATAAGGCGTATAACACTATAAATAATAATTTGAAACACATATTCAAACAGAACAATTACCAACTAATTAATAGTATTCCATACAAATTAGACAGCTTAATAAAAACTGGAAAAGATAAAATAGAAAATAAACTGCAAACTGGAATTGTTAAAAAAATTGATTGTGATTGTAAAAAATCATATATTGGAGAAACAAAGAGAAATTTAACAACAAGAATAAATGAACATAAACATAATTTATAATTACAAACGAATACAGTAATTACTCAACACATAAAAAATAATCCAACACATAACATAAAATTCGGCCAAGCAAAAATAATAGATTTTGAAATAGATGAACAAAAAAGAAAAATATCAGAAATGTTAAACATAAAAGAATTCCATAATCAAGCAATTAATTTGAAATCAGATACAGATAATTTAATTCACAAATATGATATACTCTTTGATTCAAAAAACATATGATTTTCGCGCCAAAAAAAAACTGATTTATGGAACTTCATACAATTAATTAGCAACTTCAAGTTAATTAAAATCAAAGCAAAATCTGTCAGATACAATGAAATAGAGATTTTATTATTCAAATTTTGTGATATAAATTTAAGAATAAACACATTTTATAATCACAAAATATTGGATTTAAGACATATCTATATAACGCAAAAAAAAATTAAAATAATTTATTAAAAATAAAAAAAACTATATAGAGCGCGCACAGCGGGCAGAAATATATAGTGTATAGTAAATATTGTAGTAATTTTAATATCGCGAAAGATAATAGTGCATTGGTATGTGATTTGGAGAATGACAAATTAAGAGCTAAAGTTTATTCATTATTTCACTTTTAAAATCTAAGCATTTAATTCAGTAAATAGATACTATGTAATTTCTCATTATTATTTTTTTCATGCTCACTGCAAAAAATGCTTTGTACAAGATCTGAAATTAAGTACACTTAGTCTTACATTGAGAATAAATAATATTAATTTAAGTAAAGAAATCTGAAATACAGAGTTTGGGATAAACATTTTTTGACATTGGCTTTGCTGCATTTTTTCATATTTCTATTTTATTATGTACATAACCTTTAACTGTCAAAGCCGTGTGTGATCTCTGAACATAGCGGTTTTCAAATCTTTTTATTAAACATTCTCAAATTTAATCAGATCTCCAAACTCGTATATTTTTTTATAGAAGTCATCAAAAAATGTATTACTATGACCATTAGTCCTAGAAAATCTAAAAAATCCTAGAAACTAGAAAATGTTCTAGTTTCAGCAGTTATAAGCATGTCATATTTGGTACACCCTGTATAATCAACCCTGTTTTGATATAATGTTCGAAATAAAGTTACAAAATTACACATCTAAGTGGAAGTAAAAGCGGGGGATGAAAGTATAAAACTCAACGACAGTCATATAAATTAACGCTATTGTTTTTGTAGTTGTAGTTGTTTCTTTCACAGTTTTATCAGTGCATTTGTTTCATCTCTACTTTTAGTATGCAGAACACAGCATTGCGTATATATAATTACTAGATAAATATCTTCTTGTTATGTGCCATACCAGATTGTCATAATAAAAAAAAGTCACTGGAATAATTCGTATACGAAGCGATTTTTGCCATGGAAAAACTCGCACGATTTACAAGCAAGAATGCGAAGCTTGTAAAGTAAACTTTATTGGCTCGAATATTTTTGAAATGTCGCTGGCTCTAATTTCCTATATATGGAATAAAGCAACATTGAGAATCGTAATACCACATAACTCATGAATTCCCATGCAAAACAATGTTCCAATCCTTCTCATTTCATTCACCCCGTCAGAGCACATTCGTAAGCACATCACAACCTCTTTTTCACAAATAAAATTTTTACGATTGCCGACTTCATCGGATCATTTTTTGCTGAGCCAAAGACGCATTAAATATTTACGGATTTTTTTATTTTAAAAAGAAACGAATAGTATGGTTTCATTTTATTTAAGTAGTGACTATGATACAATGATCAATTTAATTAATATGCAGTTTTTACGATACTTTTTAATAACTTTTTCAAATCAAAGTGTAACAGGTTTTCATTGTTCAATGTTATCAACAAAAATGAAAAAATGTGCATTTTTTGTTTTCTATGTATAAATTATTATCATATGCGATTTCATTGCTTGTAATAATTTTTGCGTAAGCACACACAATGCTTTTGAATATACAAAATTCACGTGATAGCTAATAAAAAAGTTGATAAAGTATAACAAATTAAGGAATTATTAATTGTCTTGTATTATCCGCAATTTAAAAGCAACACTTCATTTGATTTTTTTCTATTCTTTTTTTTGTCGATTGAAATAAACAAACACCTTCTTTATTCATAAACTTTTCTCGTTAAAATTAAAAATGTCGTTTCGTTTTACCAGTTGTCGGTAATAAAAGCAAAAAATCCGTTTCATTAATGCAAATGTGCTCGATATTTTCCGCTACGATACTTTAAAGCACTTTCATTCTTGTTGCAATTTTAAAATTGGCCGCAATTCCCTGCACGTTATTTGCCCTCATTTAATGACAAAAAAAAGAAGAAAGACAGAACGAAAAAAAGAAAAGAAAAACTTAAATGTCGAAAACAATGAATTCGATGTAGCGTGGTGTGCGACTAAATGTATTAGCATAAAGATGAACATTAAAAATGATAATGCGCTTTAGAAATTAGCATAAAATTTGGATAAGATACTCCGAAGGCGAGCATCGTACACACGAATGTATCCTTTTCCTTCCCTTTCCTTTCCTTGCAAGTTCGCGTGCTGATTATGCAAATAAACCAAGTCTGTTCGAAAACAAGAATTGTCTTCTCTTACATGTCAATTCTACATTCCTTTCTTTGTAAAAATCCGACTTTATTATACCATGCAAATGTATATCGAATTTTTCTTACCGATAATATTATTTATCAGTTTTAACATTTTCTCTTGGTCTATATTATATTTGAATAATGATGGTAATTTTAATGGTAAAAAATGGTTAAATTTATATTTAAAATCCAATATAATGTCAGTAAATAGTTTAATAGTTCCTTTTCATTTTTTACTTTTCATTGTAAAGTAATATTTCATTCGATTATATCATGCACATTAGAAGTTGTTAAAGGTAGTTTAAAGATAATAACTTACCAAGTATAGTGCCGGAGTAAGAATGAGATGGATCGAATTGTATTTGCCCTTGCGAATTTTCGAAAATGACATCCTTGGAGAAAAGGCTGTTGTCAGGAACTAATTGCAACGTCCAATGTCTGTAATTTTCAAATTTATTATTAAAATTTGTAGAACAGTAATTGAAAATAAATTCTAACTATTTATACACAGTAACAACAATTTAAATCATTTTTGTAGCCGTTTTTAAAATATTTGAAGGTGTCTTAAGTTTTAAGCTATGTTTTTAACATTGGACGAAAAACGTCTTTCAAAATGAAACACTTGTTTTTACAAGTAATTAATTTTAAAATAAATACTAATGATGATATTTGTCATCATTTTGCAAGTGTATATTTCATATATCTCCTTATGTTCATTACTATTATATATTCTTTTAATGTCTATATAATTTTATTTTTAGGAACCATAAGAGTTTTAAAATATATTTTTCATGAAGATTAATTTAATTATCATAGTTTTTTTGCTTCTCATATTTTTTTTATCTTTCACATTTTAGATTAATTTTGATATCCAACCATGCAATTTCTTCTGTTAAATTGTTTTTAATTCCAGTGGTTTCATTATTATATTAATATAGGATTTAAATGAAACAGCATCAAATTTAATTTAAACAGATTAAATAATTGGTATAATTAATTTAATTTAATTTATAATTACATCAAAGTCTTACTTTCTCTATTGAACTTCTATGTTATTGTATTTTAATTGATTTAATTATGTAAATGGTTCAAATTCTTCAAGTCTTCATAAACATCATACAAAGCGTTTTTCTGTCAAAGAATTGTATACTTGTTATTTTATAACATTGTAATTTATTTTATAGTTGAAGTATTTATACAAATTTTGTCTGACTTCGTAAAAATTAATATCCTTAAAATGTAATCGAAAATATTGTGCCTGTTTAGCCAGGAAAATTCTATTGAAAAATGTCGACTTTTTTGCAGTGAGATTCGCGAGTCTTTTTCAAAATCTCCGTCGAAATCTCTGCTAATGTATTCTCGGTTAAGGCGACGAAGCCGTAGAAAAAACGAGAGGTGCAAATGGCTTCGGCCCTGGGCACGTGGCAGAATTTCTTGCTCTCGTAAGCTCAAAGCTTATGCAAAGCTCCAACTTGTTTTCAAGCATCGAGCAACTCTCTCTCCCCGTCACTTTGAGACTCCGTTCGTCTCTACTTTTCCCTTCCACGAAACCCATACGTAGTGTACTCTTATCCTTCATCCGCTCGGAAGAAGTTAAAGGTGAAACTCTATATCTTCGCGAACCCGAACTTCGGAATGCGATTACATTCGTCTCTTATGGCTATGAGCTGGCGCGCAATGTCTTAGTTAGTAGAGGATGAAACCGGTAATTGGACGAAAAGTTTCGTCGAAAGGAAAGTGCTTGATTGACGCCGTTAGTGCCACTTTTTGCGTAAAACGACATTTTAGAGAGTAAAGACACTCGACTCGCGTCTTATGTTTGATAAAAACGTGTAAAAGGATGGAAAAAATATACAAACAAGTACCTAACAATATTTTTAGGTAAAAAACTATCGTAAACAGCTATAGCGTTAACTAAGTTAATTAAAGAACTTATATTTCGTTGTAAAAATAAAGTCAAATTTAATATTGCATATTTTAAAAATAAATATGAAATTGACAAAAATAACAATGTTTTCGATACAAAATTCTTATTGTCGGTAATAAATTAATTAAATTATTTTTTATCATTAAAATCAAAATCTATTTCTATAAGTGTATAATCTATATTAAATTAAGTAACAAAGCCATTGTGTTTCAGGGTCACTTCATGAAAGTCAAGTTTAACACTTTATCAGCCGGCATTCATTGTAAAATAAAATTGATTTATTATAATCAGATATAGCAATTACTAAGCGTCATATAAAAATTAATAAGTTTCTGTAAAATTAATTTTCATAATAAATATATTGTATATCAATTCTAAATGTTTAAAACATGAAAAACAAATTCAAATTTTTTAAATTTGTTTCAAATTTGTCCAAAAAATATATAAATCCTATTTTCATTTAATGAATCTGTTTGTTAGAATGTCTTCTTAAGAAAACGAAAAGTGATTTTATTATTTATACAAAATTGCGCAATTCAAATACATACTTGCTTCAATTAAAAAGTTGAGTTTGACTAATATACTATTTGCAACTGCATACAAAAAGTAAGTATTTCGCTTTATATTTGTAAAGTCTGAAAGCAAAATCAAACCAAGAAACGGAACAATAAAAGAAATGTAATTAACTTTTCACGAACTCTTGAAAAAAGCGACTCATTTAAATTTAAGAAATGTTACATTAACTTTAAAACTGAAGAAATGAATATACTTCATAATAAGGAAAATTATAAGTTTGAGTTGTCAAATTTTGAAATAAAATATGTTCATAACAAAGGCATTAAAATAATAAAAAAGAAAAAAAATATATAGTAGGAAAATGTGTAATACAATGAAACCCCAAGTCTACAAATAGTTATATAGTTGCAATTCATGAAATAAAATATTCATAGACATATCATTTCATACAAATACAAGTTAATATGATCTGATTTATGGAAAAATATTTTGAAATAATTACATAATTTCAATAAAATTATTTTCTTTCTCAAAATTACTTTCGTTATGCTCATTTATTTACTTTAATTGTAATTGAGTATTTTTTAGGTCAACTTAATTTCTTTCATGATTTCAATTGATTATTTTGATCCTACGATTTTATCTTAACTTTTTGTTCTCATAAAGTCTTACATTACAAATAATTTTTTAAGGTCTCAGCCAAATATGATACAAACCATGCAATCTGTATTTTTTTGCTTCTTTTAAAACACGTTTTTATGCAATCGTTTTAAAGAGAAGCGAATTAATTATAATAATAAAATACGAAAGTAATTTCGGATAAGTTATTTTATAACCAAATTTATTATGTAGGTTTACTTATCATTTGTGTATGGATTATGTTTCATTCATATTTTAATGATATATTTGAATGATAAATGCTTTGTGTTTGTCGGCAAGACTTTCAGCAAGTTTTGTTGTTATTTCTATCAACTGTGATAAAAAGACCCACTAAAAATGCATAAGGCACTTGTGAGTTATGCTTTTAAATTGTAAGGGCTTCGCAAGTGAAACATACAAGGCACTCGTTAGAAATGTAACGCAGTGTACTGTGAGGCACTTGTAAGGCGGAACTAGTTTTAATTAATTTTTTATTAAAAAAATGTTATTTAAATTCATTTTACAACTATCTTAATTTTATAAATTATATTATCAATTTGGAAGTATTATTTTTAATTTCAATTTTTATGTCTGAAAAAATGTTCTTTGATGATAGTGAGATTTGAACTCTAGTCCTCATATTGTCCATAGGCTTACCATGTAGTCGTACCACCTGAGCAACGATGTCACATGGAAGTCAATTCTATTTTTAGTACTTACACTCTGCATTATATAAATTTGCGTTAAAAATTTAAAAATGAAATAAAGTATAATTATATGTAGAAAAATAATTTCTTAAATGATATTATAAATAAGGGTTTAGCGTGCTACGCGCGCACATATTAAATGTTTAATTTTTTATAACTAACCTTTTTTATTTATTTATATTCTTTTCTTATTTAATTTTTATTTTTGCAAATGTGACTATAACCGCGTTTTTTGTGTCAAAAACCTGACTCAGTTTTAGCTCTCCCAATCAAAAATTACTTCGTGAAAAATAACGTATTATTTTGGCATAAGAAACTACGTGATATTTTACGTAATTTTCTACGTGATTTTCTATATAGTGCATTATTTTTTGTTACTAAAATGATAAATATATAATATTTTATAGAAAG
This sequence comes from Gryon sp. ZL-2020, assembly GCA_022817425.1. Taxonomy (NCBI): domain Eukaryota; kingdom Metazoa; phylum Arthropoda; class Insecta; order Hymenoptera; family Scelionidae; genus Gryon; species Gryon sp. ZL-2020. The sequence goes on along the minus strand of JABFPJ010003575.1, from coordinate 2,497 downwards.
AAATCACAAAATATTTATTTCCGAAAAATAAAAACTTATATTGAATTGCAAAGTTGGCAAAACTAATTAATTATTAAAAATAAGACAATGAAAAAAATTGGTTGCTTAAAAAATGGGTCATTTTCAAACCGATATAACTTTGTCAATTCCCATCGTAATTGAACGATTTATTTCAAATTGCAGGTAAAATTGTGTACTATAAGATGATTTTTTCATAAATTTAATTTTTATGTTCTTTGAAAACCTTAAGAAAATCAAAGCAACTTTTTTTATTTGAAATTTTGAAAAATTCATGGAAAAATTATCTTATAGTACACAATTTTACTTACAATTTAGAAAAAATCGTTCAATTATGATGGGAATTGACAAAGTTATAATGTTTTGAAAATGACACATTTTTAAAGTTTTTTTTGGTGTCCTATTTTTAATAATTAAAATTAGTTTTGCCAACTTTGCAATTCAATATAAGTTTTTATTTCTCGTAAATAAATATTTTTTGATTTCTTCCTATAAAATATTATATATTTTTCATTAATAACAAAAAATAATGCACTATATAGAAAATCACGTAGAAAATTACATAAAATATCACATAGTTTCTTATGCCAAAATATCACGATATTTTTCACGTAGTAATTTTTGATAGGGCTATCCTTTTCTTTCATGTTAATTTTTCCATATGAATGGAGTGAGAAACAAGAAACTGGTGCAGTTTTTTGACATAAAGAACACGCCATATTTTATTCTGACAGTTTTACTTAGCCTATACTTTAAAGACATTGGAATGTCAAACAGTTTTCATAATTACAACTGTCAATAAATCTCTGTAATTTGATTGATTTTTATCGGCGTTCCGCATGAATTGGTCTTAAAAGCTAACTTCTCATCTTTACATAAATTTTTTATATTTAGACTAGATCATGCGCATGCTTCGCGAGCGCCATCTATGCAATTTGCAGTATGTTATATTCCATCTCTGTTATTTTATTATTGCCTGGAAATTACAAATTAGTTTCTTATTTAAACATACTTTTAGTGATTAGTAGTTCCTTTCTCATAAATTTTATTAGTTAAATGCAACTACTGGTGCATTTATCCTAATTTTTTTAGTAATTCTTGAATTTTATTTAAATTTTTTCGATTTTAAATTTTAAACTTTAGATTTTAATTAAGTTACATTTTTTGAAAAATTATCAACTTTTTATGATTTTAAATTGAAGTTTTTCATTAATAAGTTTTTCATATCATTTTAACTTTGCTTTTATAATCTGAGAAGTTACTATACATTTTTCTTTACCTTACCCATAATTTACCATTTTCTTTCCGTGAGCTTGTGATAACATTTTCGTTATTCAGTCATGAAAAACGCACTTTTCGCTTCTAAGAGAAAAACGAAAAGTGCTTTTTTTTTCTTTCCTCGTAACAAAAAATATAGTTCATACTATGGGAGACAAATAGAAATCCTTTCTTCGTGCGATTACAAACCTCGCCTTCGGCTTGGCTTGTGCACTTTATAATTGCTCGCCTTCTCTCGATTGAACTTCGCACAAGAAAGCGAATTTCTGTTTTTGTCTCTCTAGATATGGAATACACTATTTCATAACCACCATTTCTTTTTTACAAACTTTTTTTTAAATCAATGATTTTATTAAAAAACTGTATTTTATTTGATAAAATTCAAAAATATTTTAACTCAAAATCAAAACTATAAAACAACTACACGCGCAGAAATAATCTTGCATTTAACGTAATATTATTTAGTAAGCATTACTAAACTGGGAAGTACAGTTGTTCGCGTGAACTCCAGGGGGCGTCGTTGCGAAACGAAAGCAGCCCTTTTGCACGACTTTAAAAAAAAGAGCGACTGTACGCGAGCACGTGGGAGATCGGAGGGAAATGGTGTGAAAAGAATACACGGCCGAATAATAACAAATTAACTATTTATTGAAAACTTATGAAAAAATTAACGAAGAATAAATAAATAAACTAGGTACTGTAAATACAAGAAACGTTTGATTCAATTTCGTATCGGCGCGTGTCGTGTAAGCGCGTAACGGCGGGTTCGGCGCAACAACGAATACTGATTCAAAATTTGGATATAATATCGAAAATAGGCAGAAATTCGCGTAACGTAAACATAAAAGGTCGTAAGTGAAAGTTCGCGAAAACATCATAAATGAATACATAAATTTGACTATGAAAATAGAGCCTAGATTAACAACTGTAATATTTATTATTACGATTTAGGACAAATTACTAGATTGAATTAAATGTTTTAGAAAACTAATGTTTAAAAAATATAATTTTTATTTTATCATTTGGTTTATTTATTATTGCGAATATTATTTTTTTATATATGAGTAGGTAATTAAATTGGACAAAGTTTTTTCGTTGATAGGAATTGAACCGCCGTCCTCATAAGTCCGAAGTCCCGCGCGTAGCCACTGATCCACTGAAACATAAACAGTGGCTAACGTCGTATTGGAAATACGACTCA
>JABFPJ010003574.1:0-15788 GCA_022817425.1 Gryon sp. ZL-2020 | reverse complement strand
GATGTTTTTGTTTTTTTTTTTATTTTTACCTGACTGCTCACGTCCGCACACGTGCGCGACAATTGACTCGCGCGTTCCTTGATTGCCGTGATGTCGACGCGCACGGCGCCCAAGGCCGCCTCAAGTCTCGTGATCCTTCCGCCGAGGTCACGCACGCCGCGTCCAACCTCGGACACATCGCCCCGCAGCAGAGCCATTTCGCTGCGCATCCGTGTACGCTCGGCCAATTCCTCCGATGCGTTTCGTGCTTTCAACATTTCGGCGAGTTCGGTCTGCAGCTCCGTCACGGCGCTGCCCAACCATCGCACCCTCAATCTTTCGTTTTTCGCCTCGTTGCTACTTCCGCCACGGAGCAAACTCAATTCCTTCCTGCAATACGAATAACACAGTCGAGTTAGAAATAAGGGCCGCTGTCTCTTCCGGTTAATGACGCGGTTTTGTCATGCGACATGCCATCTGATATAACATTTTTATTCCCAAATATTATTTCCTTTAGATATTTTTCTTTGTATTTTGCTTTTATTTGTGTTATAATAAATGCAAAATATGAAAGTTTTGGATATTTATGATAATATAAGTAGCGAGAAATCATGAAAAAGGAGAAATAAATGTTGTTCATGATTTTATGAGATATATTTTTTTTGAATAATACATTTTTGAATTTGAATATTTTGAATAATATATATAAATGTGATCTACATTTATTATAAAAATTATAAAATTATTTAAAATAAAATTATAAAATTAATTAAAAATCGTTAGCAAACAAAGATTTTAATAACTTTTCAGTAAATCATACAATACATTTGAACAATCATATAAATGAATATAATATAATACTTTTTTAATCGCTTTTTTAATTGTTTGCACAACTAAATTAAATCTATTTGAAAACAGAAATCACAATCTTTGTTATAACTATGAATTGGCAAATTTATATAAATATATATATATATATATCGTAATTTAATTATTGGTTTATTATACGGTTTCAAATGTATCACAATACAATCGGTTATTAAATTATTTATAGAATACAAATTTCTATTAAATTATGATTTGTCCATAACATTAGTTTATGTTACTGTATATTGAATGTGCTGCATTGCATTATAAATATGGATAGACAAATTTGATACAATTTTTAACATTTTATTTTATTTTTTGTTCAATATAATTAACTATTTTATATAAGAACAAAAATAGAATAAGTGTTTAGTATTACAGCATTTGTTTAAAATTTATTTTTATATGAGTGAGATTTTGAATAATAATATAATTATTTATTGAACCAAAACGTGTCTTTTTAATTATTTATGAATAGCACAATTTATTGCGATTGATAATTTTTTTATTTCACTTTTTATTTGTAAATCACTTTTAATAAGTATATATTTTAATTTTTTTGACATAAAAAAAATAATCGAATTATTCGTCTAAAATCAATAACGAATAAAAATCTAAGAGATCTAAAATTTTTTATTTTTGCTTTTTCAAACAGTCGATGCCACGACAAGAATTTTAATGGAACATCGTGATTTGCAATTTTTTCCCTCAAATTCGCGCACTTATACAATTTTCTAGTCTCGTTCAAAAGTACATCTTTACTTATAGTAAAAAAAGGATTTCATTAAATAATAATTAAGGCAAAATGTATATATGTATAAAGTTCAAATAAGAAGAAAAACTGAATACCGTTTATATGCAAATGTCTAATATTCAGATTTTATAATTTCAACATTTTTGTTTTGCTTTTTAGTTTAATATATTAATCTTTTTCAACGTAAAGATTGAATGTACAACTTAATTGAATAAAATAACATTTTTTTGGGAATAAAACAGCAATCGATTATACTATCTTGTCGTTCAATTTATTGGATAAAATCGATAGAGTCCTTACTAGGTTAAATTACTTATTTATCTTTCAAGACGAACTGTGCTCTCGGTGAATTTGCTTGATCAACAAAAATTATTGAACAACCATTGCAAGTTATCCATTAATATTAATGTTTTCAATTTCGATTCCCCATGCAAAGAACAAACTCATAAAACTACCATTCTTCCGTGCAAGTTGAATTGTTTTTGCGGAAATTAGAACCGAATAAATTTGTAGCATATATTTTAAAGAAAACTGCTGAATAACGTTTATAGCCCGTTTTAAATGTAAAGTATTGACGCAGTGACAAAAGTATATCGTCACATTTACGTAGAGAAGATGGGGGCGTACCAAGTTTTGTGAATTGAACGGCGGCTATAATGGATGTTTTTATCTCTTTTAGAAATATAGTCGGCACGGTTTTATAACGCCGGCGATTATCATATAGCTGCGCTGGACAAGAAGACGCTCTGGCTTTCAAAAAAGAATTATCTTGAATGAGAGTGGAAACTTAAATACGCCAGGCAGATAGGACTTTTCGATTTAGGATATCGCTGCTCAACTATTTTTCAAATTTATCTATCTCAGACATAGTTCACTTTCTTATTAATAATCTTTAGTTAATAACATTTAATATTATACGCTTAATGTTTAAATTTTTTTATTTCTAATTTTATTATTTATTATAGTTTATTTATTATTTTACTATTGCTAGGAATTGAATTGAAACAAAATCCAAACTAAGTTGCAGCTATTATTACTTATTATATTTTATTTTTTTTTTATTTTGAATAATTAATTAAAATTAATCTACAACACCAATACATTATTAAAATATCACTATATTTTATTTATTAACTATAATTCTAACTTTTTACACCTGTAATTTGCACAAAATTCTTTTTAAGAAGTGAATTTATAACAAGGGTAAGGTAAGAAAAGTTCTAATAAATAAAAGTTGGCCTGATTAAAGGGCAAAGTAATAAGTAAAACTCAGATGAAATGTAAATAAGACTTCATCATTTGAAGTTTCATTACGAACTGTGAAAAGTCGTATGAAATGTTTCCCCCGATACTGAAAACCCAGTCCGCCTGGCATTTAGAATAAAACTTCATTAGCGCGTTGTAATTTCATAAAAGGAAATGAAAAGACCACTAATCGGATTTTTCACCACGATTTATGGCTTATGGTTACGCGTTTGAACTTTCAACTTTCAATTTATTTTGTCCCTATATACATATAGATACATATATCTACATATCTACTTTTTTAGGGAAATGAAATCAAAGAAACGATTTTACATAAACTTTTTAATGTAATTTTAATTTGATTCATAACTCGACATAATCGACGAAATGATTTCTAAATTGCATTAACTGAACTGTTATTCAAACATTAAAATGAATCTCATAAAAAGATGAATATGCTCGGCTTTTCTGTGCTGTCGATGCAAATGATCAATTATCCATACAGTTATATTCTTTGAAAACGACGTTAGTTTGGCAAAGAATAAACATCGTCGATCATTATTGTTCCAACGCACAAAAAGAAAATTTGCATGAAAAACTCACATTTATTGTGTTAAATTGTTGTTTATCAAATATGCAATTTTTACGTTAATTCATTATTCAAACAACATTTCCGCGTGTACTCGACTGTATTTAAGCAAAAATGTAATTACATTCAAAAAGTGCATTCATAATTTGATATCATTTAAAATTGATCAATAATGTATTCTTAATCAAAATATATATAAGAAATATATAATTAAATGAGGAAAAAAGAATTTAATTCTATACTAAATCAATACAACAACTGATAATATAAAATTAAAGTTTAAAAAATCTCCGATACAGGATGGAGTTAATTGGACTACCGCTTCACTTTGTTTATCGCAAAAAATAGTAATGAATCAAAAGTATTATTTGTGTATTAAATGTTCTTTATAATATTTATTAATACATTCATTTTATCGTTCGAAAAGTAATCCCATTTATTAAATTTGTTTAAGATTAATAAACAAATGTAATTTAAGTTGAGTCTTCGGTGAAAGATAAATATTAATTACAGTATGAAAAGAAAAAGAGTCATCAGAAAGTAGAAATAGAAATATAGTGCCAACATGCCCCAACGAGATTTTCGATATGTACAATTCATTCGTCATCATAAATATTTGATTAGTGGGTAAAATTGTTGAGAAATGCGAGAACTTTGGATTTTGCCTGCAGCCAATTGTGCTCCCGAAAAATCTTTGACCAGAAACATCTGAATTTTACGATTATTTTTTTTTATTTCTTTTTGTTATTATTATTTTTTTATCAATACTGTTTTCTCTCGCAGTCAATAAAGAGCAATTCGTGAAGATTTTTCCGGGAATCGTCGAGGACGTTACAGGACATAAAATAGACCGCGGGTTGAGCCATTCGAAACACACCTGGCATCCTCTCAGAAATCCCCGCCCACCGCACCGTCCAGCTGTTCGATCGGACAATACGTTACAATAATAGATCGGATGAACGTTCTACGAGAAACCAACAGCCCTCATATGCTTCACATCCAACACTTTCTGATATAAACATTTATGTTCGTTCAAATATTTCTCCCTTTTTAATATTTATTTTATCATCATTGATTCCACACACAAACACCCTGAATACCTCGATTAACTTAATCGATTTATGCAACTTTTATATATGGAAAAACAACTTTTTTTTTTAATGAACATCTGTTATGCTAATTTTATTATTTGCTGTTCAAAATTAAGTTACGTTCTTAAAATAAGTTTCAAGTAATTACACGTTGCTTTAAAAAATGTGGAAAATAAATATTAATAAATGTATTTTTAGATTGTAAATATGACGTAACTCAGTAATGAAATAATCCATCGGATTTAAAATTTGATTTATTTATAATTTATGCTTTTATGCTTTAAATGAACAAAAATGTCGTTTATGTTTATGTATACATAAAATATGAGTGATTGAAAAGTGATGTACAAACTGGTCAAAATTTTGTCGCAAAATTGGAAGTTTATTGAAGTAATTGGAAGTGAAATGCGGGCTCTAACGTTGAACCCCCTCGCGTATTGGATTACTTATTGAAGTTCACCACTTCACGTCTAAATCATTACTCCCACAAGTCTGAGTTTGAATTGGAATGCACGAGAATTGTTGGAAATGTTTGGGCAAATTAGTTTCGTTAGAAATGAAAAATAATCAAATTGCATAATTTATGGACTAAGGATATATATTTACGCTATATATTATGTAAACATTGTAAATTTATGTATCAACAGTGTATATACAATCAAAAACTCATTGCAATTGTAGAATTGAGTTGTTAAGCCAAATGTTTATGGCTTAGTTTTCTGTCATCAATTCTGCTGTTATTATTTTCTCATAACTTCAACAAATATTAAATAATAATGTATTTTATGAATGGATCTCTCACGAAACAAAATATATTTCAAAAATCAGATTTTGTCAAATAAAATATATTTTCGCGAAAAAGTTAGATATTTTTAAATATATTTAAAATACGTTTGTACAAAAATATATGTAAAAGTATATGCGAAAATATATTTGAGTGTTTCAAGATGTATTCCAAATAAATGTTTGCATATATTTAATATAGGTAAAAGGAGTATTAAAATATATAAAATAAGTGTATATATAATTATAAAATACAAAATATGTAACAAAATATATTTTTGCATACTTGTTTACATATATTTTCCATCGTGAGAAGACATATAAATATATTTTTTGTAAATCTTGTCAAATAACTTATTTGCCAAACTAAGTATTCAAATAAAAAGTCATAAATTGTCTAAGTGAAAACAATAAAGATTCCGTCCGACATCATTTTGCAACTTGTCATATGCAATTTACGAGGATTTTAAAATTTCATTCACGTTTGCGCGTTATTTTGCAGTTATTCAATATGAAACGACTCTAACACGACACATATTACTTTTTGGTTCGCGAGACGATGCAAAAACAATTCAAGCCCATAAATCATTTGAAGCTGCGCGAAATTCCGCACCATTTGTATTTACCTCAATTGCTTGACTTCGTCTCGCAAAACTAAGAGCTCCGTATTCTTTTCCATCGATCTTTTAAGACTCGCTTCCAACGCGTTGTAATCTTCCTGTCTGTGGTCCAACAGAGCTTGCACCTGTTCTTGCAAAAATTTCACCGTATGTGAAAGTTCTGGCGTGGATGCATCTTCGGTCCAAACAAGTCCAAACAACGCCACAAATATAATCAACGGCGAAAACATTGTTGCAAATTTTTTGTCCAATAGAAACAAAACAAAAAAAATATAAATCGAATTTTATATTTTCGATGGGAAACAAAAATGTTGTAACACTTGATTAATGTTGATGTTGATTGAATAAACAAACACTGAGTTTAATTGGTTTTGTTGTGAGACTCAGCGGTGAGTCTGCGAACCGCAGCGCAAATCGTGGCACGTGGAGTGAGCACGTTGGCACGCGACTGGCGCTAATTCAACAAACGCAGCGCGCCTCTCAGAGCGCTTTTTACGCAGTCTCGTTGGCCCGTCGAAACTTCACTGGCGTCGCGCACCCAAAAGTATGCACTTATATCGTGGAGGCCCGGGACAAAGGGCCTGCTGGTTAGGGGCAGGTGTTCGTCGACACGAGGCCAGCAGGTAAGCCAGCCCGCTCTTTCCCCTCGCCACTTAATTTAAACTTACACAAATTTCATGTTTCGCTTCGCAGATATCGCAGTTGCGTTTTTGAATTCACGCTTTGAATTCGCAAAATCAATGTTAAATCATTCAATTAATGGATAGTCCAAACTGTTATACTCTTAAAATAATAAAATACATTTTACTATTTTATTTATTTTAACATTTTACTTGAATTAAGTAAAAATTGCGTCAAATAAATTTGAGATTTTACAATTTTTGGTTTTACAAAATCCATTATTATTTTTCAAGACACTCATAATTCTTCTTTAATTAAACTTGTATATCATTGAACCAAGTATATTTAGATTATAAAAATGGCGTATTTTGATTGATTTTTACTGTGTGAGAAACAATCGAAAACATCAACTTACATTAATTATGCGTTTACTTTAGTCAAGTACAGAAATATCTTGAGAATATCAACATTATTTTCCAGTTTTTTATGATGTTAATAAACATTCATCTAATTCAAATATTTTTGCATATATAATCCATTTGATTTGAATATAATTATTATTTTTAAGTTGAAAAATCACTGAAAATTTATTAAACATAAACTGTAATAGCTACTTGATATTTTTAGCAGCTATATTTTTTGCAAACAGTACAAAACGGTATTTTGACGGTCTTTTATTGCCAAGGATAATTATGATTGAAGTTATATAGTTATTATTTCATTCATTTTGGCAGAAGCTGGAAAAAATATATTTATTGTAAATTCAAGTATTATCGAGATTATTGTTATTTATAAATAATAATTATAATATTCTTGTTTCAAGTAAAATATACTTGGTTCAAGCATATACCAATCAAGTATATAATATAATTGGATCGAATAAAAGTATTTATTTATTTTAGTGTATTTGCAGTTTGGATATTAAGAGTAAAGTAAAGATAAATGTAATGGAAGATGTTTTATGACTTATTTTTTAACGGTTTTGCTTTTTATCTCAACAAACAAAGCGGAATAAATTAGGAAATATAGGAGGCATCTATTGCGACTGACATTCAGTCGAAAATATTGAATTAAGTTCTTTATGACATAAGACAATGAAATTCGTAAAGACTTTGAATTTACGAAATAAAGAAATCAATTTCCACGATGAATAAGAAAGAAAATATTCGAACTTTGGGCTTGCATTTTGCAGAATATAGCACAAATGGTAGAATAAGTTATTTATGAAAGAAAATAAATCGGTAATAAATCACTTGTGAATGTAAAATAAAATGTATATACAGTAGAATCTCGATATTATCCAAGGTGGTGCGGACTAACGCATATTTGATCGAAGTTTGAAGTTTAGAATAAAATGAGATTGTGTAATAGATAACGATTGTTGACATAGTAGAAAGTTTTTTGATAAAAAATATGTTAATTTATTTTAATTTTTTTTTAATGAAAATATCTTTTTTAATAATATATAATAGATGTATAATAACATTATTTAACTTTATTATTTATTATTTAAATTACTAACATTTTAAAGTAAAATATATAAATTATAGGGTATATACATTCTAAAACATGCTTGTTACAAGTTTAATTGAAATATGATTCAATATAGACATAAACAATAACTTAAAAAAAAAAAACTTTTGCCAGATCTTAATTATGTTTCATCATTATTTCTAAATGTCAATAAACGCGATCTATTTTGACTAATAGTAAAATCGGAGTCCCTTATTAATAAAGGAAGGAAATTACATGTAGGGAAGAAATTACATATTTCGTAGTAATAAATTGTCAGGCTATACCAAGATAATTATGAAGGTCTTATTAAGGGAACGCTATAGTTTTAATGATATTTAGTGGCATAATGACAAAATATGTATCTAAAAGATGCTTTTAATAGAGAAACATTTATAGGTTCTTTAAAGGACCGTAAAAGATACTTTATAGGGCTCTAACTAGGCATGTAACGTTTTCCTTGACAATCATCAATAAAGTAATCTGTCGCCAAAACAAATAAACTTGTTTGTAAACTAAATTTGGCAAACAAATAAATGTAAAAATGCATTTAAATTTAATTCTTGATTAAATTAATTATATAACTTAATTCTTTTAATTAAAAATAAAGTTTTTTAAAATCATTGCAAAGTGAACTACAAATGTATGTATGATATTCTAAAATTACTCTTTCTAGATCGTCTAATATGTCCTAATAATTTATTAATATGCTTTAAATCCGCTTCATGTTTGTATTTTAAATATAAACATGAAGTTTATATTTAAACATTTTTTCTAAAAGAGTTAAACACAATTGACCGATGTTTTATAATGTATGAATTTTATTTTAATAATAATTGCAACTTTGGTTTTCTTTTATTAATTATGTAATTCAATATATTGGCATTGAAATTATAATAGATTTTTTATCTCAAACATATTTAAAACATATTAATACATGTAAAACATAATCATTCATAATTATATTTCTCCAGATATAAAAACATAATCGAGTGAACTTTTTAAAGACCTTTTGACCTCATCCTGAAACATGTAAAAACATTGTTATATACTATTATATTTAGATCAAAAAAATATTTTTAGCGACAGTTTTAAACGGTATAGGTTTTTCAGTTTTTTAAGATGCCAAAGCATTGAATAATACGTTCAAAACAAAACTTTCTTTTGCGAAGAAAAAGTTTCTTATTTGAAGGAATTGCTACTTTTAATATTTATATAAAAATTTGTTCTCCCCTGAGACACATGCATATGAGCATTGGGGTCTCGGAAAAGGTCGAAAAGTTAGTATCGCCGAATCGATTAATACATTATCCAGGGGTATTCGGGAACCCTCCAAGTGCTTTGGACATACTACGGATGAGTTTGGCAAATGCTTCTTTTTCGGCTTTTCCGACAAATATTTCATTATATTATAAGGATATTTAAATCTTTTGTCTACGCTTTTTATTTAAAGGAAATAATGTACTTTCTGAGTTACAGTTGCATCTAAATATTTAACAAAGAAGAATGATCAATGCAATTCTACGTATTCCGAATTATTCATAGAAAGCGTCTAATTACCATGTTAAATGCAAAATATGTTCATGTTCAATGTAGACATTCTCGATACTTCTTTAAAGAATAATGTAAAAATGTGGGGATCGAAAAATTAACAGAAAAAAGATGTACGAAATGTGTAATTCATGAAATCAATCAGAAATGCACTAAACAAATAAATCGATTGCTTCCAAGTATATTATATACTTGGACCAAGCATATTTGACTTGAAATACATATGCATTTTGTATAAGAATTAACTATGGATATGATACTTGAAATTACAATAAATAAATATATATAATAGATTATTAAATATATATAATAGAAATTTGAATATATATATTCAAATTTCTACGAAACGTTATTTTTCTAGAACAATGGTGTGCGAAAAAAGATAAACTGTTTTTTATGTTTTTACAAGCATTTTATTTTATTTAAATATGAGTTGAAATAGAATAAAAACTCATCTCATGGAAAGTTCAGACTAGTTTTTCCCTCTGTTTTGTACTTCAAGCATATTTTTTTCTCGTTTTGGTTAATATTTTACACAGTGTGGTAGCGAAGTGTGAACAACGCCGGTTATTTAATGAGCTGTGTAAAGGTAGTGTTCTACATTGTGTTCAGATAAGTAATTATATCATGACCGATTAATGATTTTAAAAGTCGTTACGGTTCTTTGAACACACGTAAGTTCTCTTAGTATATTTATCGATATATCGATATTTATTCATTCTAATATAAACAGTAAAAAACTTGTTAACAATTCAATAAAATGTAATATTTAATTAAAAATAACAATAAAATGTAAATGAATTTTTATTGTTCATATTTATTGTTAACGAAAATTTGATTTCTCCATCAAAGTGAACAAAAAAGTTCAACGCAACCAAAATTTATAATTAATTGTAATTAATATTCAATACCCTGGTTAAAGTGAAATAAAAAATCATAAAAGTTCATTATGAATATTTCATAATGAATTCCTATGAGCGGTGCAACATGACAATTGTAGTTATTCATAGAAATTCTTTATGAAAATTTCATAATGAATTGTTATGATTTTGTATGAAGGATGAAATGTTATGATTTGTGTATTAAGATATAATTATATCTTTCACTTTAACCAGGGTAAGTTAATATTAAATTTATTAATAAATTAGACAATATTTATATTATTATTTCTATTGTATTTGATTAATTTATTTTAAGCTCAGATTTTTTTTCTTTAATTTTGTCTAATGATTGAAAAGTACGTTTTATTAAAGATTTTTGATGCTAAATAGATTGCAAGTTCTACAGTTTGGCAGAAAAAAATCGAAGTCGTTAGTAAAATGAGATAATAGATCTGCGATGTACAAAAAACCGAAGTCGACGGATGCGCTGTCTTCGTTTATACGGAGTTCAGTGTACATGCTTCGATGCAAATCTGCTCCACTCGCACGCGTTCAAACTTTCGTTTGAGTTTTGTTCATTAGCTCTTGTGCATCGTTGCAGTAAATTATCACTGAAAAAGGCTTCGCGAAAGGATCGAATCACATCTTGCGCATTTTAATAAGTGAAGGATTAAATTTAAATTTGTCCAGTTGATCAGTTTCGTATATACAACATGCCATTCATACCATGCATCACAAGTCAATAACTTTGAACAATTTTAAGAATGAAATAAATCAGATGCCTCAAAATCATTTTGATGAAAATTTTCATACATTTTAAAGATTGCATTAACATTCATATTTAAAAAATTAGAACAAAAATGTAAAACATTTTTTTTATTTGTCAAATATACTAATTTAATTCATATATATATTTTACTTGAAGTATATAGAATATACTTAAAATATGTGAAGGAATGTGAAAGAAATTCTTATGATGTATTGAAGTAGAAACAGTATTTTTATTAATAAATAATAATACTACGTTCAATCAAGTAGATTTTAATTTAATTAAATAAAAATTAGCGTCAAATACATTTGACAATATTTCTTGTTTTACAAAATCCATTATTATTTTTCAAAATACACAATTCTTCTTTAATTAAACTTGTATATACTTGAACCAAGTACCCTAATAACCAAAATAACATAAAATGTGTGTTAAGAGGATGGACAAGTGCTGCTACACCGGACCCTCGTTCAAAGAATATAGACTTTCGGCATAAAAATCATTTGCCGAAATAATATGAAAAATGCAACAGAAATTTCGTATCCAGTATACAAATTTTCTTATGAAAATTGTCAAGAATGATTAAGATGTAAAAAAATGAAAGAATAAATTAATTTTAAAGCTGAATCTCTATTCATAAGAAAATTCGTATACTGGATACGAAATTTCTGTTGCATTTTTCATATTATTTCGGCAAATGATTTTTATGCCGAAAGTCTATATTCTTTGAACGAGGGGAGTTAGTCTCTTTTTGATTTACACAAATATTATGATTTAAATTAAAATATGTGTAGGTAATCGGTGTTCTTGAATAATGGGAGAACATTTTCATCTATACAAAATAATTTTTCGTTGTATAGAATAAGCACAAAATATGAACAAAAAAAATGATAATGCAGATTTCTATTTTTATTTGTTCAAGTTTTTTTCAATACTGCATGTAAAAAAATAAAATTTTCTTTCACAGTTTAATTCTTCCATTCAATATAAACACCGACTATCTCATGAAATTCAATCATAAAAAATAATAATTATATAAATCAAAATAACACTAAATCTGGTGGACAATGACTGTGCCATCCTCTTAAACAGTGTCCGTAAATTTATATAAATTTCATGTTAACAGATTTATATACAATTTTAACAAACTTTATGTAAACTTTATGTTAACAATTTATATTGATCAAAATGTAACTACTTTTTTTCTTATGATTTTATAAATGTATAAATTTATTATTTATATTTATTATTATATTATATTATATATATATTATATATTAATTAAATATATATAAATTACGGACATCTCTTTACAATAATTTTACATAAAACTTATATATTCTTATGTGTTATCAGGCCATATTTAAAATTAAATGAAACGCATAGCGTGTAAGAAAGAATCTAAAACATCAACTTGAAATTCTTGAAAGTATTATTATTTTGTAATAATAAGAGCCAGATTATTCAACCCACATATAAGTGCATCGTTTATTATTTCAAATAATGTTATACTTTCCGAATGCACCAATCATTATCACGATCTACAAATAAAGTATTTCTATCTTCATTCGACATAAGAAAAATGAAAGACAGAAAATTATTCGATATTCATTCATTTCGAGAAATTTACTCACCTAATTGCCATAGAAGCATATCCTGCTTTGACCAATGCAGTAGAAAAGAAGAGAGAAATGTATAATAAAATGTGACACCCCTGTTTATAAAATCATTTCATGACACCCCTGCACAGCTGAACACATAAACATAACCTCAATTGATATATCAACAACTTGATAAGATCACTGAATTTTAGTTTTAAGTTACAAAGTAATTTTGTATATTAAATTAGAGTTACAAATACAAATTACAACGATGGATGAAATAGCTAAATTGGAGCATTTATCGCTTGTGTCAAAAATATGCACGGAATTGGAAAATCACATAGGAACAAATGATAAAGACGTTGGTAAGTTATTCTTCATTCTTTTGTAATTGTATTTTATCATTATTATTTTATTTTTCAATTCAATAAATCAATTTTTTAAGCAACAATCTTTTTCTTTTTTATTACTTAAATTCTTCAATATTCCATTTTTATGTAATATAGTTTTATTAAGAAAAATGTTTACACATATTTTTGTTTATGTTTCAGCGGAATTTATTATTCATTTAGCTGAGAAAAATGGTAATTTTGAAGATTTCAAGAAAGCTCTCATTGACAGTGGAGCAGAATTCACAGTAAGTAAATAGTATTTAAATGATTAGTAAATAAAATAAAAAATATATCAGTATATGTATATTTCTGTAGCCATAATATAAACCTATTTTTATTATCACAGGATTCTTTTGTAAAAAATTTATTACGTATAATACAACACATGAAACCGAACAAAGCGGATAAGGCAGAAGAAAATGTAAAACAGGATAAATTATCAGCCAAATTTCCTGGTTTGGCGATTCCTAATAAGGCACCGGTTGCATTAGACGATGCAAAGAGCAAAGATATAATTGATGACATGATGGCTTCATTTGAAGCCGATGCGCCGTCGACTTCAAAAACAAACGCTGAAAAATCAAAAGATGTCAAAGAAAAAGACAAAGAAAAAGATCGAGAAAGAGACGATAAAAAACGAAGGGATCGATCGAGGGACAGAACGAAAGATCGAGGAAGAGATCGATCGAAGGATCGTTCAAAAGACAGTCGTCGAAGGTCGCGATCGAGATCGCGTCATAGATCTCGATCAAGTTCTAGATCGAGGCGGAAATCTCGATCACCGGGCAGAAAAGATCGTCGAAATCATCGTTCAAGGTCACGATCACGAGACAGAAGAAGAAACCGATCGCGAGAACGAAGGCACAGATCACCAGAGAAGAATTCAAAACACTCGAAGCGCAACAATAAGTCGAGATCAAATTCGCCGGAAGAATTGTCGATGGATCCTGAAATTGGTAAAATTTATACCGGCAAAGTGGCGAATATTGTGCCGTTTGGTTGTTTCGTTCAGTTGGACAGTCTGAGAAGACGATGCGAAGGTCTTGTGCATATTTCACAACTGAGACGAGAAGGTCGAGTTGCGAGTGCATCGGATGTTGTGAGTCGAGGTCAAAAGGTGATGGTTAAAGTACTTAGTATCAGTGGACAAAAGGTATTTTTTATTTTATAATTAAACAATTAACTTAATCAGAGATGAATACAAATAATTAGTCAATTACTTATACAAATAAAATAAAGTAAAAAATATAAATGAGATTTAACTTAGTATATTGACAATCTCTGTTTCTAATGAAATAATGTTAATTATTTTTATTTAAACAAATATTAAATTTTAGATTTCATTAAGCATGAAGGATGTCGATCAAGAAACAGGACGTGATTTGAATCCAATAGCGCCGATTACAAAAACCGACGAAGACGAAAAACACTTACGAAATCCTGATCGTCCAGCGACATTAATTGAAATTCAAGGAAACATCGACGAGGATGCCACATATTCAAGAAAACGAGTGAAAAGATTATCGTCACCGGAAAAATGGGAAATAAAACAAATGCTTGCGGCTTCTTGTATTGATAAGTATGTGTACTTCTTCATCTAATTATTTTTACTTCTTTTAAGTTGTTCCTGTATTATAATTTGACTACTTTTCTATATTTAAACAGGAGTGAATTGCCGGACTTTGATTTTGAAACTGGAATTCTCCCAGAAGATGATGACGAAGAAGAAGATGTTGAGATTGAATTGGTGGAAGAAGAGCCGCCATTTTTACACGGTCACGGACGAGCTTTGGGCGATCTCAGTCCAGTAAGAATTGTTAAAAATCCGGATGGTTCCTTAGCGCAGGCGGCAATGATGCAAAGTGCTTTAGCAAAAGAACGAAGGGAGGAAAAAATGTTACAACGAGAGCAGGAAATCAATTCTGTACCAACTGGACTTAATAAAAGTTGGATCGATCCTTTACCCGACGGTAAATTAAGTTTTCATGTTCATTTATTAATTTTCATATTAATCGATATAACTTTCAACTTTACACAATTTTATATTTACAGATAAAAGTCGAACCCTGGCAGTTAATATGCGAGGAATGGGTCTTCAAAATCAAGATCTTCCTGAATGGAAGAAACACGTGATTGGCGGCAAAAAGTCGTCATTTGGAAAGAAAACAAATCTCACATTGCTTGAGCAGCGACAGTCTTTACCTATTTTTAAATTACGCGACGATTTAATTAAAGCAGTTACGGATAATCAAATTCTCATTGTCATCGGTGAAACTGGTTCAGGAAAAACGACGCAAATCACACAGTATTTGGCTGAGGTTGGCTTTACTGCGCGCGGTAAAATTGGTTGTACTCAAGTAAGTTTCAATGAAATTATTGTATAATATTAAGGTGATTCTTCAGTCAATTGTCCCGAAATCAGTGCCAGTGTTAGTGTCTTTTTAAAATAAAATTTTTTGATAATGAACAAAATAAAATAAAAGTAATCAGGCGATTCTTTGATTATGGGAAAATTGTATGCAAAAAGAAATTT
>JABFPJ010003573.1:0-15789 GCA_022817425.1 Gryon sp. ZL-2020 | reverse complement strand
ATGGTATGGACTCCTTATAAAATTATTAAAAATTACAAACCTATCTTAGGTTTTGGTTCTTTGATATCTTAATATCACTTGAAACCGTTGATAAGTTCTTTCTTATCATTGGCGTCCATACCATCAATATAATAAGGTTGAGGGTATACTTGGTGCTGAAATTAAGACGACATTCTATAAGGATGATTTCATAATTAGACCACAAGCCCATGCGTTTATTAATTACGACTTTAGTGGTAAAACACCAGCTATCGTTGCAGAGCTTAATGGTATTAACGAGCCATTACCTGTACAAACACCTAAGGCTACTAAAATGTTATATGATCTAGGAGCAGGTGTAGTAGTTAAGAAAGGTAATATGGAGTATGGAGTACATTATGGTCTTAACTTTGCTAAAAAATACCATGCATAAAGTGGTACTTTAAGACTTAAACTAAACTTCTAAAAAACTAACCTAAAATAGGTAAAAATGTTGTTCTGTGTCATTCCCGCTTAAGGCTTGCCTGCGTGGATCATTTTCCCCTGTCATCCCGTGATTTATTCACGGGATCCAGTTAAAAATATCAATAACATTGATATTTTTATTTTGTTTTCTGGATCTAGTTCCCAAGCCACGGTATGACATCAAGCAATTTTTTAGAGCCATCCAACAAAGTTAAACAAGCCACGCACGCAAGGCTTTCACTCTACTAGCTTCCCTTGTACATAAAAATCATAAGCTGTTTGGTAAAAGCTAATTGCTTCCTCGGTAAGGCTAATAGAACTCGGGATTTCTTCTTTTTCTTCTCCTAATAATATATAGGTTTTTGGCTGTAGTTTAGGACTTAGGATTACTAGCTTATCGTCTTTTAAAAAGCCTAGTAACTGATAAGTGCTTATGAAAGCTCTATTTGCTGGATTATTTATTATATCCTGCCCCCATAATTTGCTTTTATACTCAAAGCCAAGTAATCCGAAAATCGTTGGGGCTATGTCTATTTGACTTGCTAGATTATCTATTTTTTTCGGCTTTAATATTTGTGGTGCATAGATAATTAGTGGTATATGATATTTTTCTACAGGTAGCTCCGTTTTACCGGCACTTGAAGCACAATGATCGGCAGTAATAACAAAGATAGTATTGTTAAACCATTCTTTAGTTTTAGCAGTTTCTAAGAACTTATTTATTGCATAATCGGTATATTTAACTGCTGCATTACGTCCACCGCCTGATGGTAAATCAATCCTATTATCAGGGAAAGTATAAGGTCGGTGGTTTGAGGTAGTCATAATTAACGAGAAAAACGGCTTACCATCTTTATAGTCCGTATCAGCTTGCTCTATTGCCTTATTTAGAATATCCTCGTCTGCTACTCCCCATACATTTGCAAAACTTATCTCTGAAGCTGTTAAGTTACCTCGGTCTATTATATTATAGTGATTACCGCCGAAATAATTACATAAATTATCAAAATAGCTATAACCACCAAATATAAAGTTAGTGTTATATCCTTGATTCCTAAACACAGTGCCGATATTAAATAAATTCTGGTTATCAGGTCTACGCACGATTGATGAACCTGGAGTTGGAGGAATTGATAAAGTTATAGCTTCAAGTCCCCGCACTGTCCTTGTACCGGTAGCATAAATATTAGTGAAAAACATGCCTTTATTTGTTAATTCATCCAAGTAAGGCGTAATATTATCACTATTACCAAAGCTTTGCATAAATTTGGCACTTAAGCTTTCTACTGTAATAAAGATTACATTATATTTTTGCTTATTCGGATTTTTAGAGGTAATAATACGCTCGATAGAGTCATCATTTATGAATTTGTCACTATTATTTTGTAAGCTATCGCGTACTATGCTTAAAGCCTGCTTATCATCTATAGTGGGATAGAAGCTATTATAGTTTAGACTGTTATTAAGATAAGCCGAGAAAATCTCATAAGGACCGTTTTTAGCAAGCTCTTCTGCATATTTATTAGAGTGGAAATTTAGCTTTTCAGGGCTATAAAATTTGAATGCAATAAAACTAATTGCAGCTAAAATAATTGCTGTAGCTAAACAACATTTTCTGTTTATATTATATGCTGCATAAATAACAGCTTTTCGCAAGATATAGGTAGTAATAGCACTAACTATCAGAATTCCGCTAATGATCTCTATATAGGGCATAGATTCTTTAACTGTGCCGATAATTTCATGAGTATATACTAGATAATCAACGGCAATAAAATTAAAGCGAGTACCAAACTCATCCCAAAAAGTAAGTTCAGCTGCTGCAATAAAGATTAGTGAGGCAATAAAACCGCAGTAAAATAAGTAACAAAGCGGCGTGTAGACTAGCCTAAACCTTGATAATGCTAAGTTTCCCAGCAATATTAAAACTAATATTACAGGCAGGAAATAAGCCGTAGAAATGAGATCATTAATTAAACCGAAAATAAACACTAACGGCAATTCTATAAGCGAAACTTGTTTATAGAACAATGCATATATGCATAAAGCTATTCTAGTGATTGTTTGAAATATTAAATAAGTCTTAGCAGTTAGTAATTTCATTGGTATCTATGATTATTTAGTAGGTCATTTTTATTTTTCGGTGTCATCCTGTGGCGGCATTGCCTGCGTGGATAACTTCCCCCTGTCACCCCGTGGTGGCATTGTTGCATGATTCCGATGTCATTCCTGCGAAAGCAGGAATGACATATAGGACATTTTTTAATCCATGCGGGCAATGCCCCCCGTGGTCAAGACACAGTATGACAAATATTTAAGCTATAGCACGACACTCTTTTATCTCTCCGGTAATAATATCTCTCTCTTACCTGTATGATTCGGTGGGGAGACTATTCCTTCTTTTTCCATTTTCTCAACTAAATTGGCAGCTTTGTTATAACCGATTCTAAGCGATCTTTGAATATAGCTAATAGAAGATTTTCGCTCATCACGTACTATCTGCACAGCTTTTTTATAAAGTACTTCATCTGATGTGCCATCGCCGATATCAATACTACTATCATCTTCATCAGGCTGCTCTGTTACAGCGGATATATATTCCGGCGTGCCTGTTTCTTTTAGGTATTCCGTAATTTGCTCAATCTCAGATTCGTTAACAAAAGGTCCATGTACCCTAGTAATTTTAGAGGTATTGCCCATAAATAGCATATCACCCATACCAAGTAACTGTTCTGAACCCTGTTCACCTAAGATAGTGCGGCTATCGATTTTAGAGGTAACCTTAAAGCTGATACGGCTTGGGAAGTTAGCCTTGATCACACCAGTAATAACGTCAACAGATGGTCTTTGCGTTGCCATAATAATATGGATGCCGGCAGCTCTTGCCATTTGAGCTAAACGCTGTATCAACATCTCGATATCCTTACCAGCAACTAACATTAAATCAGCCATCTCATCAACAATCACCACTATAAACGGCAGCTTTTTCATATTCATTGCCACAGTTTCATATATGGGTCTGCCGGTTTCAGGATCAAAGCCTGTTTGAATTGACTTCTCAATTATTCTTCCCTCTTTAACTGCTTCTTGAATCTTAGTATTATAGCCGGCGATATTCTTAACACCGATATTACTCATCATTCTATAGCGGTTTTCCATTTCTTTGACTGCCCATTTTAGTGCCACCACTGCTTTAGCCGGTTCGGTTACAACGGGCGTTAATAAATGTGGTATCCCGTCATAAGCCGATAACTCAAGCATTTTCGGGTCAATCATGATAAAGCGACATTCTTCAGGGATATAGCGATATAACAGCGAAACGATCATAGCGTTAATCCCTACCGATTTACCTGAACCAGTTGTCCCTGCAACAAGTAAGTGTGGCATTTTGGCAAGATCGGCGATAAGCGGTTTGCCCGCTAAATCTTTACCTAAAACTAAAGGCAATAAAGTGGATGTATCTTGGTATTCTGGTGTTTCTATTAACTCTTTTAAGCAAAAGAATTCTCGCTGCTTATTAGGTAGCTCAATACCAAGCACATTTTTGCCTGGTACTACCGCAATCCTTGTTGATAGGGCTGAGAGCGAGCGGGCTATATCGTCGGATAATCCTACTACTCTTGAGGTTTTAGTGCCTGCTGCCGGTTCAAACTCATATAAAGTTACTACCGGACCTTGACTTATATTAATTATTTGTCCTTTCACACCAAAATCATTCAGTACAGTCAGCAATTCTTCGGCTTTTTGTTTAAGCTCTGACGACGAAGCACCTTTTATATGATGATTTTCAGGGTTACGAAGTAGCGAAATTGGCGGCAGTGCTGCTGCGTCATTTTGAGATATTTTAGGAGCAGCAGGTTTATTAAAGAATTTTATAGGATTTACAGGTGCTGGTTTAGCCATAATAGGCTTTGGCTCTTCTGTAAATTTTATTTTTTCACTTACCAGCTTTGTATAAGAAGTGGTAATCTTTATTTTATTATCTGCTTTACCGGAAAATAATTTTGGCAAAGTTAATTGTGAAAATAGATTATAGAAAAAAGTTTGTATTTTATACGCTAGAAATTTACCTAATTTAATGATAAAGCTGCTTAAAGAAGTAAATTTAATTTCAAATAAAACAACAAATATAATAAATGTAAAAAATACTAATAATAAATGAAGCTGATTTGTGAATTGTTTAAGAAAATGAAAAATAATTATACCAGCTGCTCCGCCACCATTAGAGGGTACGAATTCTAAATCAAAATTAGATAGTAAAGCTGCGGTACTGAAAAGAGCAAGTAGCATTACCGATATACGGATAAAGGATTTACGATATTTCTGTTGCCAGCAATTCTTCCCCCAAATAAAACAAGAAAGCGGTATTATAAAAGCTGCCACCCCAAAAAATTGATATAAAAAATCAGATAGATAAGAACCAAAAATCCCTAATAAATTATTAGTATATCCAGTTGTTGCCGAATTAAAAGACGGGTCATCAAGCTTATATGATATAAGCATCGCAATAGTAGCAAGACCGATTATTCTTAAAATAACAGCCTGTACTTTATTATTTGAAAGAAATTTGTTTACGTAGTATAGCATTAAATACTTATTGATAGAAATTTACTATAACATACTATTTTGAAGTAAATTAAACAAGAAAATTTACACCTTGGGGAAAAATGTTATACTTAAACTCTATAATAGGACATGTATTATTTTTATGATTTAAAAAAGCGTGCGATGTCATTACCGTACGAGGCTTGCCCCGCGTAGATCATTTCCCCCTGTCACCCCGTGATTTATTCACGGGGTCCAGCTAAAAAATACTAATATTATTAGTATTTTTTATTATTTTCTGGATGCCGTGGTCAAGCCACGGCATGACACCGAAGATACTCGATACACGCAGGCAAACCCACCTCTCAAAGACAAAAATTTATTTGCTAGAGTAACCCTTGACGAAGAATTGCAGACCATTGCTTGGTCTAATGGAGCAGATTTTGCTCCTAAATTCTTAAAATCTCACCTAAAGAATATAAGGTAAATAGAATTTACACCTTTTAAAAAACTATGTTATAATATAGTTCTATAGAGAACACATAGTATAACATGACCATAAAAATTCATTCTGAGAAAGATTTTGAGAAAATGCGGGCAGCTGGCAGGTTAGCTGCTGAAACACTTGATTTTATAGAACCGCATGTAAAGCCAGGCGTTACCACAAATAGTTTAAATGATCTTTGTCATAATTTTATTATTTCGAATAATGCCATTCCTGCACCTTTAAATTATAAAGGTTTCCCGAAATCTATTTGCACTTCGATAAATCATGTAGTTTGTCACGGAATTCCAAACGATAAGCCATTACGAAATGGTGATATAATAAATATTGATGTTACAGTAATTTTCGATGGTTGGTATGGTGATACTAGTCGCATGTATTATGTTGGTGATGTGGCAATAAAGCCGAAACGCCTTATTCAAGTAACTTATGATGCAATGATGAAAGGAATCGAGGTAGTAAAGCCAGGAGCAAGGCTCGGTGATATAGGTCATGCTATTCAAAGCTATGCTGAGAAACATAATTATTCTGTAGTACGAGATTATACCGGTCATGGAATTGGTCGTGTTTTTCATGATGAACCATCAATATTAAATTATGGTCGTAGCGGAACAGGGCTTGTTTTAGAAGAAGGTATGTTTTTTACTGTTGAGCCTATGGTAAATGCCGGTGGATATGATACTATATTAAGTAGTTTAGATGGTTGGACAGTCACCACGCGTGATAAGTCTTTATCAGCACAATTTGAGCATACTATAGGCGTTACTAAAGATGGCTTTGAAATATTTACATTATCCCCTAAAAAATTAGATTATCCTCCCTATGTTAAACTATAAGCTAATGGAATTCTTTGACGGCGAACCTGAGATAGTTCCCGATATAGCTATAAAAGAAGAGCCAGCTCCTCATTATATAGGTCATCGTAAAAGGGTAAAAGAACGCTTTGTGACTTCAGGAGCGGCAAATTTTTCCGACTATGAGTTATTAGAACTGATGCTATTTTCGTCTATTCCTCGTAAAGATGTAAAGCCTCTAGCCAAAAAATTACTGGAAAATTTTAATAGTATTACTGATTTAATCAATATTGATAAAGAAAGATTGCTTAGTATTAGCGGTACTAATGAAAATTTATATATCAATTTTGCTATAGTACGTGAATTAATAAATAGAGCATTAAAACAAAAAATAATAAATAAAAATATTATTGCCTCATGGGGTTCTTTGATTGATTATTTAAAAGTTAATATGGGTAATATGCGGCTTGAACAATTTCGGGCATTATTTTTGAACAAAAAAAATATTTTGATTGCTGATGAAGTTTTAAGCCAAGGAACTATTGATCAGGCTGCTGTATACCCACGAGAAATAATTAAAAGAGCGTTGTTTAATGAGGCGAGTAATATTATACTTGTTCATAATCATCCAAGTGGTAGTCCTGATCCTTCAAAAGCCGATATTGATATGACAAATATAATAGTAGATATGTGTAAAACAATAAATATTATAGTGCATGATCATGTAATTATCAGTAATAATAAATATTTTAGCTTTAAATCTAACATGTTACTATGAATATAAATAGCTATATTGTATTATTTATTTTTTCTTTTATAGCAACTACTACACTAACATGCATATTAACCAAATATCTTGCGGCATTCGGTTTAGTTGATGTGCCTAGTAGTCGCCGCTCTCATGATAAGGTAACTCCTCGTGGCGGTGGTCTTGCTATCGTAATTGTTGTAATGATTGCTTTAAGCAGTTTTGAATATATAACAAGCGGTTTGCTTACTAACTCGGCAAAAATATTACCGCCATTATTTGTAATTGCAACAGTTTCTTTTTTAGATGATTTAAAACCTGTGCCGGTACTAATTCGGTTGATAACTCATTTAATTTGTTCTGCTTTTGCTATCTATCTTTTTATCTCTCTGGATTTTGCTGCTAATATTAATGTACCGATATATCTTATTTTTATTGCATTAATTATAGCTTTAAGTGGATTTGTTAATATATATAATTTTATGGATGGTATAGACGGCATGAGTTGTATAGAGTCTATTCATCTATCAAGTACTATACTTATATTATGTTTACTACAATTTCAGGTACTTGCTAATCCATATTTTATATTCAGTACGAATATTGTTATACTTGGTTGTTCTGTTGGATTTTTAATATTTAATTGGCAACCGGCAAAAATATTCTTAGGAGATGTAGGCAGCATTAGCCTTGGTTTCTTACTGGGTTTTTGTTTGTTGATGCTTGCGACTACAAATATTAACCTATTTATAGCTTGTTTTATCGCTAGCTTGTATTACTTAACCGATGCGGTGCTGACTATATTAATTAGGTTAGTAAATAAAGAAAAAATTTGGCAGCCTCACTTAAAGCATTTTTTCCAAAAAGCTGTCAAAAAAGGCAAATCTCATAAACGGGTAGTATCGATTATAGCGATTTGTAATGTATTCTTGATGATATTATCCGTACTGTCGTTATACTTACCTATAATATCTGTGATGCTTGCTTTAGCAGTAATTACTTTAACTGTCCAAAGTTTATTAAGATGAAGCTAATTAAAGATGATGTTCATAAAATAGTTAGGCATATATTTGCAAGGCAGCATCCTTTACTTCCTGAAATAATGATTAATTGGAGTAAAATAGTCGGATTTAAATTTAGTGATAAGGTATTACCTTTGAAAATAATTGCTGATACTAATAAAAAGCAAAAGATTAATACGCTGTTTATACAAGCAGAAGACCATGCAACAGCTTTAGAAGTATCTTTTTACCAAGAAATTATACTAGAACGCATCGCAGTTTATTTAGGCTTTAAAGCAATACACCAGATGCGAGTGACTGTCTATAAGCAAAAATAGTGGCGTCATGACATTGCCTGCGTGGACCAGTTTTTCCCTTGTCATACCGTGACTTGATCGCGGTATCTTAGGACGTAGTTTGCGATACAAGACCCTGTGGTCAAGCCACGGGGTGACATTAAAATTGACTGGATTCCCGCTTTTGCGGGAATGACATATAAGACAATTCTCGAGCCATGCAACAACGCCCGAATGAAATGAGTGTAGTAATCTCACGAAATTGTATTAATTACAGTTTAGCGGAATATTTAATATATTATTCCAAACTGTATCCCAGCCTTTTGCATGAGTAATATTAGGGAAAACCTTATACTTAACGCAATTAGATGAGCTAGCGTTTATATAAAGTTCTGCGATAAAAGTTGGAACTCTTTTGTCATCTGCTCCTGAGAGATGTAGTTGAGGGATATGACTGATTTGCTTTGCGTAATTTATTGGATTTAATGATTTAGTTAGATAACCACGATAATTATGGTGCTTGTCAAATTTCTCAGTATCTAAATTACCGGCAATCGTTATAATATCTTTCACATTACTATTTTGGCTAGCGATTAATATTGTAAGCCCGCCGCCACCTGAAAAGCCAACTAAGCTAAATTTCTGCCCGTTATTAATAGTATTTATGACATCATTAATTGAATTTACTACTTCATGGTTCATTCTTTTATCTAACCAATAATCATTAACGCATTTTGCATTCATCTCTAAAGGAGTATATTGACAAGGTCTTGCTATATAAACAACATTTGGTCGCTTATCGATTGTAGCAAGTCTTAACAACATTGGATTAACAGGGGTAGGGTTGTCAGAATTAACGCCTCCATCTGCAAGATGTCCATCCCCTTCAATGTAAAATACAAAAGGCTGATTATGATCAGTGACACGCTGATAAGTCGTAAGGATAAAATCGCCACCTTTTACAAGTTGTTGCTGAAAATTATTTTGTTTAGCTATATCTTGAGAATGTTTCATTCTACTCGCTACATCATGGGTAGTAGAACAACCGGAAAGTAGAACAGAAACTAAAAATATTATCCAAATAAAATTTTTCATAATGTATTTAATGGTTATTGGTAGACGCTTTATATTGTCATCCCGTGGCTTGACCACGGGATCCAGGAAAAAGCGAGATAACCTAATCTTTTAATTTTAAAGATTTACTATATTGTATTTTTTAATTACTGGATTCCTGCTTTTGCAGGAATGACATCAGAGCCATACAACAAAGCCAGTTTTTCCTCGCAATGACGTTACGATAATTAGAACGGTATTTCGTCATCTAAGTCGCTATGATCAAAAGAAGGCTTGGAATGTTTATATTCACTATGACCTGAATCTTGAAGACTAGAGCTAGTAGAATTTTTGCTATCCAACAATATTAATTGTGAATTAAAATTTTGCAATACGATTTCTGTAGTATATTTTTCCACGCCTGAACTATCATTCCATTTACGAGTTTGTAACGAGCCTTCAATATATAATTTACTACCTTTTTTAACGTAATTTTTTACAACAGATACTAACCCTTCGTTAAATATCACTACTCTATGCCATTCGGTCTTTTCTTTTTTTCCACCGGTAACACGGTCTTTCCAAATATCGGTGGTGGCTAAAGAAAGATTCGCTATTTCCTTTCCTTCCCCCGTAGTTCTAATTTCAGGATCACGTCCTAAATTGCCTATTAATGTCACTTTATTTAAGCTACCTGCCATAGATTACCTAATTTTAAAAATATTATTATTGCAATAATAAAATAAAAGAGCCTATAATACTACAGGTTTTTTAAAATATCCTAAAATTTTTCAGTAAGAGTGATATGAACCAAGAATATATCAAGGTACGTGGTGCTAAAGAGCACAATCTAAAGAATATAAATGTTGATATTCCAAGGAATAAATTTGTCGTTATAACTGGTCTTAGCGGTTCGGGTAAATCTTCCTTAGCGTTTGATACGATTTATGCAGAGGGTCAAAGAAGATATGTTGAGAGCTTATCTTCATATGCAAGGCAATTTTTGCATTTGCAAAATAAACCGAATGTCGAGTCTATTTCTGGATTATCGCCAGCTATTGCGATTGATCAGAAAACTACTTCTAAGAATCCACGTTCTACAGTTGGAACTATAACCGAGATTTACGATTATCTCAGGTTATTATATGCAAGGGTTGGGATTCCTTATTCTCCGGCAACGGGTCTTCCTATACATAGTCAAACTGTTTCTGAAATGGTAGATATAATAAACGAATTACCGCAAGGTACGAAGATATATTTACTAGCTCCGATTGTCAGGGGACATAAAGGGGAATTCAAACGTGAGATTATGAATCTGAAAAAGCAAGGATTCCAGAAGTTAATTGTTAATGGGGAAACTTGTGAAATAGATGATTTGCCGAAGCTTGATAAAAATAAAAAACATAATATTGAAGTAATTGTTGACAGAATAGTTTTAGATGAGAATTTAGGCAATAGGCTAGCTGATAGTTTAGAGAGTTCATTAAATCTTGCTGATGGTATTACCTACCTAGAAATTGTAGAATTATCAACGGCAGCTAATACTGAATACGAAAAAAATCAGCGTATAACTTTTTCCGAAAAATATTCTTGTCCAGTATCAGGATTTCAGCTTACAGAAATTGAACCAAGAATATTTTCTTTCAATAGTCCTTTTGGTGCATGTCCTAAATGTGAGGGGATTGGTAAAGAGTTTTTCTTCGATCGTGATTTAATTGTACCAGATCATAGAATATCCATTAAAGATGGTGCAATAGTGCCGTGGGGCAGTACGTCCTCAAAATTTATCCTAGAGACATTAAAAGCACTTGCTGAGCATTATAGATTTTCTATAGACTCACCTTTTTCAGCTTTATCGGATAATATTAAAACAATTTTATTTGAAGGTTCTGGAGAAGAAGCGATAAGATTTGAGTTTCATGATGGTTCTAAAACACAAGTAATTCATCAGCCATTCGCTGGAATAATACCGAGTTTGCAAGAAAAAGATCGTACTATAGAATCGGTTTTAATCAAGGAAGAGTTAGCTAAATTTAAGTCCGAACATAAATGTACGGCTTGTAATGGCTATAGGCTAAAAGATGAAGCTTTATGTGTTAAAATAGTAAATATTCATATAGGTGAAGTAGCAGATATGAGTATTGCAACACTGCAACAATGGTTTGCTCACCTAGAACAAAAATTAAATAAAAAACAATTATTTATTGCTGAACGTATCCTTAAAGAAATTAATGAAAGACTAAAATTTTTGATGAATGTTGGGCTTGATTACCTAACATTGTCACGAGAGTCTGGCACTTTATCAGGAGGAGAAAGTCAGCGTATCCGTCTTGCTTCACAAATAGGATCGGGTTTAAGCGGTGTTTTATACGTACTTGATGAGCCATCTATTGGTTTGCATCAACGTGATAATACTAGATTAATTGAGACACTAAAAAGACTAAGGGATCTTGGTAATACTGTTTTAGTAGTTGAGCATGACGAAGAAACAATGTATGAGGCTGATCATATTATCGATATAGGTCCGGGTGCTGGTATTCATGGTGGTCGGGTTATTGCTGAGGGTAATGCCGAAGAAATAAAGAATTTTGAAGAAAGTATTACAGGAAGATATTTAAGCGGTCGTCAAACAATTAAAGTGCCAACACAAACACGAACAGGGCATGATAATAGAGCAATAGAGCTTATTGGAGCTGTTTCTAATAATTTAGATAATGTCGATATAAAAATCCCGCTCGGTACATTTACTGCTATAACAGGGGTATCAGGAAGCGGAAAATCAAGCTTAATGATTCATACTTTATATAAGGCAGCTTTAAAACATCTAGAGCCTACAGCAAAAGTATTTCCAGGAAAATACCAAAAATTAAAAGGACTTGAATATATAGATAAAATTATTGATATTAATCAGTCACCAATTGGTAGAACTCCACGTTCTAACTCTGCAACTTATACCGGTGCGTTTACTCATATTAGAGACTGGTTTGTAGAACTGCCTGAGTCAAAAGCCAGAGGTTATAAGGTTGGTAGGTTTTCATTTAACGTTAAGGGCGGTAGATGTGAGGCATGTCAAGGTGATGGGCTAATTAAGATAGAAATGCACTTCTTGCCTGACGTATATGTAAAATGCGACATTTGTAACGGTCATAGATATAATAGAGAAACTTTAGAGATAAAATATAAAGGTAAATCTATTGCTGATATATTAATGATGACAGTAGAAGATGCAATGCAATTCTTTGAAAAAATCCCATTAATCTATGAAAAACTTATTACCTTAAATGAAGTAGGGCTTGGCTATATTAAAATCGGTCAATCAGCAACTACTCTTTCAGGAGGGGAGGCACAGCGTGTTAAACTTGCTAAAGAGCTGTCAAGGCGTTCAACCGGTAAAACGCTTTATATACTAGATGAGCCAACTACAGGGCTACATATTGACGATATTAATAAATTGCTAAAAGTGCTGCATAAGCTTGTTGATATGGGAAATACTGTTTTAGTTATCGAGCATAATCTAGATGTTATAAAAACAGCTGATTACATTATCGATGTTGGTCCTGAGGGTGGTGATAAAGGCGGTAAGATAGTGGTACATGGCACCCCTGCCGATATTGCTGCTTGTTCTGAAAGCCATACAGGTAGGTATCTAAAGCAGTATTTGAAATGATATAGTTTGTTAGATGCGTAGTATTGGTGCAGCAATCTTAGGAATTTGGTACTATATTTATTAGGATTATATTAATTTTCGTAATAACGATTATTTTAATATTTTATCAGAGGAAATAATATTTTTGCAAGAGTAGTTTTCCCTGATTGTCTTGGTCCAGTAATACCTAAAACTGGGTAAAATTTAGAAAATTTTTCTAAAACTCCTTGTATAAAACGTTGATATTAAATATTGCCTAATTGAATTTAATAGTTTCAATTTAGCACTAATTAATTAAAATTCAAGAAATTTAGTTTTTCTGTTTTTAGATATTACGCATTTAATATTTACAAACACCCTCTAACTTGGTTAATCATCTGTAAATATTGATTCCGGTAGCTTCTGGAATCAATATTTTTGATATCCCAGTTTTCACTATTTAGTATTACTGTTTTAACATTTAATTTGTTATATAAGTTTGGATTTTGCTCAGTACTTAAAACAAGACATTTATTATTAGACTCTTTAATTAAAGAGTCTAATTTACTGAAATATCTTAAGCTTTTTTGACTGTCGCTATATAATTTTGTCGTACGGATATTTGTATCAACAAAAAAATACTCGCTACTGTCGCTTAATAAAATCACATCTTTTATATTAGCAAACTCGTTATTTTTAGCTTCTTGCAAATCTTGCAATTCTTTCATTGCTAGCTCAAGATTATTACTAATATCTTGTTGTAATTCAGGAAATTTT
The DNA here is from genome assembly GCA_022817425.1 of Gryon sp. ZL-2020. NCBI lineage: Eukaryota > Metazoa > Arthropoda > Insecta > Hymenoptera > Scelionidae > Gryon > Gryon sp. ZL-2020. Next base: position 2,001 of record JABFPJ010003573.1, on the reverse strand, counting down.
TCACTAAATATTTTAGTAAACTCCTGTAGTAAAACTTTTACGTTATCAAGATCAAGCCAAATATGCCAATTATCTTTTATGATTTTTAAATCTTTAATATCACTAATTTTTATAATGGTGTTAGCATGATTATTAATTAGCTTGTCAGCAAACCCATCAAATTCTTCATCTATATAAATAGCGATATTGGCATTTTTGACTTTTGCTAGATCACTTGGTTTTAAATTATAATGATGGGGGCAGCCGTTACTTACGGCTAAACTCTCTATCTCCGCTTTATCTTTAACCAGCATTGCAGCTATGCTTGCAATTGGGGTAATGCTTGTAACTATTTTTGGTTTAGCGTAACTAGTGAAGCTGAAAAATAGGAAGTATAGTAGGGTTATCGTTATCCCGTGGCTTGTCCAGCGTTGTGGAATGGATATGATGTCATTCCCGCATAGGCGGGAATCCAGAAAAAATAAATTTTTATACTTCATAGTTTTGATTCCTAATTAATGACTGGATTCCCGCCTACGCGGGAATGACGTTATCATATACAATAACTCCAACCTACTAGGCTTAAAATCTTGATCTATCCAAATCTTTTTTAAGTAATTTAGTTTTTCGCCTATGTCTTTTTGTTCTATATTTATATTTAGTAAATCATGACCATTTATTGGGAATTTAGGTCGTTCTAATGAATCATATATATTTATAAATTTTGTTATTTGTGAATAATCTATTTTTCCTAATATACTTGCTGCTAATAAATATTCTTTATAGTTTTTATGCTCCAGCCAGATTTTTTTTATATCAAATTCAGTGATTATACTTTTATGAACAAAATCTAATATTGATAGTATTTGGATAGTTTCATGTTTTGAGAATTTCCAATCTAGAAAATTTTTTAAATTTAAATCTTTTTGATAATATAATAATAATGCATATCTAGTACTTAATTCTAGATTAAAGCTTTTGGCTTGCTCTACAATTTTTATTTCATAATTTTGGATGGAAAACATCAATGCCAAAATCCTTATTTCAAACATGGCTTTTAAAACTTCAGGGCTATTACTAGAAACTATAATTCTATCAAATTCACTTTTTATGCGTTCTCGTGATAAACTCATTAAGCCGTTTTTTAGTTCATCGCATGCTTTAAATCCTTCTGGATCAAGCCTATTTGCATAATAGCTAGAAAAACGAAAGAATCGTAAAATACGTAAATAATCTTCTTTAATTCTTTGGTGAGCAGCTCTTATAAATACTACTTTTCGCTGCTTTAAATCTTCAAATCCATTAAAATAATCATATATTTTACCTTTAAAAGGGCAATAGCTTAAAGCATTAATAGTGAAGTCTCTTCTTTCTGCATCTTCAGCAAAATCATTTGTGAATACTACTTTAGCGTGTCTGCCGTTACATTCAATATCTTTCCGAAGAGTTGTAATTTGAAACTGTTCCTTTTCTAAAATAGCTGTAATTGTGCCAAATTTTAAGCCGGTTGGTATAGTTTTTATCTTAGCTTGGGATAAAATGCTTGTTACTTCATTTGGTAATAAGTTCGTCGCTATATCAATATCATAGCTCTCTTTACCAAACAAAGCATCTCGAACTGAGCCGCCAATTAATCTTGCTTCTCCTTTTTTATTAAGAAGACTCAAGATTTTTTCATATCCTTTTGAAGGAATATTTAGTATTTTATTGATAGTTTGCATGACTAGATTTTATAGTACATTTTTTAGAATTGCAAAATATAAGTATAACCGGATTTTTGTTTAAAAAATCTCTATTAATAGTCATCAGATTTCCCGTGCATTTTGCTTTATAATTAAGATTGATATGAATTTCGGCTTCGTTGCAATAGTTATTTTTATTAAAGATAATTCTTTTGTCAACAGCGGTCGAAAAATGATACAGATTTTCAATATGTGCCGGCTGAAAATTGATACAGTATCATAAATTATCTGATATTTAAGTCATAAAATTATCCTCCTGTTTATTAATAATTGCTATTGG
>JABFPJ010003572.1:0-15790 GCA_022817425.1 Gryon sp. ZL-2020 | reverse complement strand
TGGTTACTGTCTATGTTATCTGTCATCACAAGATTAATGCGCGATAATAATAGCATTATAGATTTATATGAATATTAACGTCAATAAAATTCAATATTTCCTATTGCAACTGCCCGAGAATAAATGATTCGCCGCGCCAAATGTGTATATATCATTTGTACAATAAATTTGTTTACGGTTATCATTTTGAATGTTGTATTTGACTATTCAAAACAAGTCATAGCGGAATATGCTTCAAGTGCTTCGACGTTCAAATTGGTCTAATTATTTAGTAAGCTAATTTAGTCACCTAAACTAAAACAACAAATTAACTACCCAAACTACCTAACTAAATTTACTAACTAACTCTAATAACAAGGATCACATTTTTGATAATACATTATCCATATATGATGCCATATTGACTATAAATATTTGCATATTTTCCATATATAAACTATATACATATTACTAAAGAAATCTATATGTGGTCAATATTTGGCCCATATATGTTCAATATATAATCAATATATGGTCAGTATATGGTCCATATATGATCGATATATGATCAATATATGGTCTATAAATGATCGATATAAGGTTAACATATGTTCCATATATGCTTTATATATGGACAATATATGATCTTTTTTACTAATGAACTAACTAACTATATCGAATAATATAACGGAATAATCTAATAGACTAACAAATTAACTATGTGTAAAAACTAAACTGAAATTAATTTTCTAAACTAATTTACTGACTAACAAACTAACTAACTAATTAAGTAACTAATTATACTACATGTTTGAAGTAAATAACTTAACTGTGTAACTAAACCTACTAACAAAAATAACTGAAATGACTAAACTAATTAACTAAACTAACTAACTAAACTATCTAATTAAATTGACTAACTAAACTAATTAACTAAATAATAATAAACTAACTAAAGTAAGTAACTGCAGTAACTAACAAAACTAACTAAACTATACTAACACAATTTTATAATTTCTACAACTAACTAACTCAGCTAACTAAAATAATTAATCTTACTAATATATTTCACTTACGTAACTAATATTTTCAAAATGTGTAAAACCATTACCGAAATCCTGAATGATTTATACTTGCACTCAAAATGTGTGCAGCAAAGCCATAACCAATTTATTAATACTAAAATACTCATTCTTATCAATGAAATAACTTTTGTTTTCTTCCACAATTCATCATATCTTTCACTTAGATAATAAATAAAAATCCCAGCGTATGACGCAAACAAAAACACTGAACCGATTATCATCTACAAAGTTGTAGCGTATAATTCATTACATTTTCAAAATCATTTTCTGCTTTCGTATCGTCGATCGCCTGGTTAAACATCATTATATCCGTTTACTATGGCGATTCGCTTCTAGCACGCATAACTCGAGCATGAGGTTATGAATAATTGTGCGCTCCTCATTGCTCATAAGGCCGCAAGTAAAGAATGGTAATCAACGATAGTCCAACGTATCGCAATTCAGGTGACGAGACTTCTTTACATTTTTACAACTTGGATTCGTGCTGATTAATGGATTTTCTCGACTTGTGTAATTTTGGGTTGAAGAGAACATTTTACCTTTTTTGCTTTTAAGTTAATTAGATAGGGAAACTTCGGTTGAGTTATTGTATGACTGGAACTACATTGTCGGCAACATTAAATTTGATCATTTGGAAATTTAAATTACGAAAACTTAGTAACAAAGCGCACAATCGATACATCGAAATATAACGATCGGTATATCGAAATATTTTGATCGATTTATCGAAATATATCGATCGGTACATCGAAATATATCGATCGATGTATCGAAATATACTTATCGATATATCGAAATATATCGATCGATATATCGAAATATACGGATCGATACATCGAAGTATATCAATCGATAAATCGAAATATATCAAGCAGTACATTGAAATATGTCGATCGATATATCGAAATATATCTATCAGTATATTGAAATACGTCGATCGACATATCGAAATATATTGATCGATATATCGAAATATATCGATCAGTATATTAAAATATGTCGATCTATATATCGAAATATATCGATCGATTTATCGAAATATATCGATGGGTACATCGAAAGATATCGATCGATGTATCGAAATATACTGATCGATATATCGAAATATACGGATCGGTACATCGAAATATATCGATCGATGTATCGAAATATATTGATCGATATATTAAAATATATCGATCGATGTATTGAAATATATTGATCGATATATTAAAATATATCGATCGATGTATTGAAATTTATTGATCGATATATTAAAATATATCGATCCATATATCGAAATATATGGATCGATACATCGAAATATATGGATCAATATATCGAAATATATCTATCAGTATATTGAAATATGTTGATCAGTATATTGAAATATGTCGATCCATATATCAAAATATATCGATCGATATATTGACGTATATCGATCAGAATATGGAAATAAATCGAACGATATATCGAAATATATGGATTGATACATCGAAATATATTGATCGATTTATCGAAATATATCGATGGGTACATCGAAAGATATCGATCGATGTATCGAAATATACGGATCGGTACATCGAAATATATCGATCGATGTATCGAAATATATTGATCGATATATTAAAATATATCGATCGATGTATTGAAATTTATTGATCGATATATTAAAATATATCGATCGATATATCGAAATATATGGATCGATACATCGAAATATATGGATCAATATATCGAAATATATCTATCAGTATATTGAAATATATCGATCGATATATCGACGTATATCGATCAGAATATCGAAATAAATCGAACGATATATCGAAATATATGGATTGATACATCGAAATATATTGATCGATACCAAATATTATTATTATAATGTATAAATATTACAATATTTCCGCACTTATTTTCTATATAAATATATGTCAAAATATAATGCAAAATATATTTTAAAATTTATCCCTAATATTAAATTTAATATAATTAATATTAAATGCAGTTGAATATTTCCAAAATTTATATTGAAATTAAATATTGGCAATTCAGCATTGAAATTGGCACATTTTCAATTTTTGTAATACAAAAAAATCTAAACACATTTCTTTATATTAAAAAAATGAATTCGAATATTCATCATGCTTGCAATATTGACCAGCAAATTGATATAAAAATGGCATTAAGAAATGCTATATTTGAATAACAAAAGGATCATAAAAATGCGTAGATAATTTGCCGTATGAGCAAATTAGTTTATAGATAATTTACGGAAATTATGCGTTCAAGGTGAACGTGCAAATCCTTGAAACCTTTATGAAGTCTTTAGTCGTTGTATAATAATCAATGAGTGGCTTTTTTTATGTTTAGAAAGAAAACTATGAATGAATCGTAAAACTAATTGCCCGATTATACGCGTGCTTTACTGTTTTTATCTCAAAACGAGTCTTGTTTTCACTATATATGCTTTTATATCAGATATATAAAATGCATGTGAAATTGTAAATGAGTGTCTTTTATAATCTGCAACTAACGACCAGATTATGGAATTAAATTATTGTTCCGATAAAGCGTGCGACGCGACTTCCATTCGTTCATTAAACTGTCATTGAACTTGAACTTGTTTCTACGCAGATAACTGATAAAATCATTCAATTGATGCTTATCGAATCTAAAGCATTTTGTTTGAATTACGATATTGCGTGTCTAATCATTTTGCGTTCGACACATAATTATACATCATATTTTTTCATTTCAATGCAATAGCCAAATGCAAAATATATTGGCAATATATTTTTAATATATTTTTAGAATAGGTAGATTTGGAGCATTTTTTCAGTAGATTAAAATATATTATAAACATATTATGAATATATTAATATAATTATATTTTATATAATAAGATCATTATTTATAATTTCACTTTTTAAACATATTTTTGCTCACTATTTACATATTTTACTCATCTTAACCAATCTTAATTTCTCTTAAAGTTATTTAGAGAAAAATAGAGCCAGTTAAAGCGAGTTGAATTAGATAAAGTAAATTAGGACGAAATTCGATGAGTTTGAACAAGTTAGAGTAAATTAAATGACACGGCGCAAAATTGAACAGAAATTGGATTATTTAGAGCCAATTAGAGCGAATTAGAGCTAGAAAATTTGTTTAGTTTTATTATTAAAAAATGTCAACATTGAATCATTTTGTTATTTAATTTTTAAGTATTTAGGTAAATTCTGTTAATACATCTACTTATATCTTTGCTCTAATTTGCTCTATTTTGCTCTAAAAATCATTTAGAGCGAAATAGAGGGAATTGAGTGGAAAACTTCACTTTTTAAACACACTTTCTCTTATTTTTTGCATTTTTCACATCTTTTAAATGCTCTAAATTGGTATAAAAGTTAATTAGAGCAAAATAGAGCCAGTTAGAGCACGTTGTATTGAACTTAATTCTCTTGCAAATGTTTTTAATGTTATTCTTGTTTTAATTTTAGTGAATTATGGCATTAATGCCTTTTTTTATAACAATTACCCTCAATTTTTTATATATTATTACGGTTAAAAAAAGCTGACTATATATAGTACAATTATTAATAAATAGTTTATCTTCATATTTATGGCAGTTATGTGTTTTAATTCAACGACTGGAATGTTAATGAAAACAATTACACTTTTTTTACAATAAAATTTTTCAAATTTGGAGCATTTTTTCAGTAGATTAAAATGTATTATAAATATATTATGAATATATTAATATAATTATATTTTATATAATAAGATCATTATTTATAATTTTAATATATTCTTAATACATTTATATATAATAATCATTTAATATATAATCCCTAGCAAAGCTAAAATATATTCTTAATTTGTAAATAGATTTTTATAAAAAGTTAAGTATTTTTAATTATTTTGGAAAATTTTTTTGAAAATATATTTGAATTTATAAAAGTATATTTAAAATATATTCTTGCATATATTTTCAAAATATAGTTTAATATATATGAGAAATCGATAACATGTATTTTAGGCAAAAAGTTAAATATTTTTAAATATTTTGGAAAAATTTTTTAAAAGTATATTTGAGTTTATAAAAATATATCTCAAAATGTATGTGAAAATACATAACATTTTATTAAAATTTATGACAAATATACTTGAAATATAGCATGATTATATTATAATGTAATCTAATTATATTACATTATAATATATTAATTATAATGTAATATATTTTATAATACATTTTGCAAATATATATTCTTATTTATATTCTTACAAATATATTTTAATATACATTAAATACATTTTTCGCCCAAAATGTATTTTAAAACCATATTTTAATTTTAATAAAACTGCATAAAAAATATTTTTATTACAACTAAAATGTATTGTCTGACCTCGGAATAAAAATCATTTCATTTTTCACCAATTTGACATTTCAAGTCACTTTTCAACTTTCTTACAGAATGCGCATATGCAAATTTTATGACAATTCGCTCACGCAAGATACGTTATCACCGTATTGTAACAATTTCTCCACCCTCCCCTCGTTTTTTTCATTTCCCATACAACTGATGTAACAACGCCGTCAGACAAAATGGTTCTCACGAGTTCGTTTGATTCCGGTGGTAAAGAAGTGTTTCTCTTCGTATTAAAGTTAAAATGTCGGGGCTTGTAAGTGGCTGTCATAAGGCAAGCTCGGTAGAAATGTCAAAACTCAATTGTAAACATTGGCTTGGAATAAAAGTGAACGGCGTACGTACGCAAAAGCAACAAGATTTATTGCAATTTGATTGTTCGATTGAGCGTTGCATTTACGTACTTTTTGCGCGAAGATAATGACAGAATAAACTGCGCAAAGCGCGGAGAATATTCAATTCTCTAAGTATCAATGACCAATAAACTCGTGAAATTATGCACGAATGGATGCTGCCGAGAGAACAATGTTAGCATTTTTCTTTGCATTTCATATATCTTTTAGCAATCAGAAAAAATGTACGAGAAAAAAATCAGTTTAAATGAACATTTTTTTATATGTTAAATATAGGCTGATCACCAGTAAAAAGAATTACATATCTTACATTAATAAGTTATATATTAACAATATATTATTTAAGAAATCATATATCGATTATAAATTGACCAAATATTGATTATACATCGACCATATGTGGGCCATATATCGATTATATATCAACCATATATCGACAATATTTGGACAGTATATTGACTATATATGGACCATAAATTGACCATATATCGACCATGTATAGACAAAAAATCCACCAAAAGTCGATCATATATCGACCATATATGGACCATATATCGATTATATATCGACCATATATGGACCATATATCGATTATATATCGCCCATATATGGACCATATATCGATTATACATCAACCATGTATAGAACTTATATTGACCATATATGAACCATAAATTGATTATATATCAACTATATATGAACGATATATCGATCAAATGTGGACCATATATCAACCATATATGGACCATACATCAATTATATATCAACCATGTATCGACCATATATTGACCATATATAAACCATAAATTGATCATATATCGACTATATATCGACCAAATATAGATTTTATATCGATTATATATCGACCATATATGGACCATATATCGATTATACATCAACCATGTATAGACCTTATATTGACCATATATGAACCATAAATTGATTATATATCGACTATATATGAACGATATATCGATCAAATATGGACCATATATCGACCATATATGGACCATATATGAACCATAAATTGATCAAATATGGACCATATATCGACCATATATGGACCATATATGAACCATAAATTGATCATATATCGACTATATATGAATCATATATCGAATATATATAGACCATAAATCGTTCATATATGGATCATGTTTTATTCGTATATTGGTCACATAATGACCGTATATGGATTTTGTAAAATTTTAATACATTGTCAATATATGGTCCATATATGAACCATATATGGATTATTCACACGTTCGAAAATATACCCACGATATATATTCTATATTTTTTATATATTCAAATTGTATACTATGATATATATCTTTGAAAGATATCTATTTATAAATATATTATATTTATAATATTATATATTTATATATATCTCGAAGATATATTTTTTAAATATATATGAATCTAGACATATATGATTATATATCTTCAATGATTTGTTATGCAAATAAACAATAAATATTTAAAATCTGTATATAATAAAATATAGATATATTTTAGTAAAAATGATCATATATACTGTCCAGACATATTAACAATATATTGTCCAAGAAATTATATATTTAACATATATTGTAAAAATATTATCAATATACTGATAATAAACTTTATATATTATATATAATTTTATATATGTAAAATACTTTCTTTCATTTACAAAAATACTTACATTTTTTGTGAAAATATAAAGAAACCATTTTATATATATAAAATTGTATAAAAAATGTATGTTTTATATAAAATACATATATAATTCAAAGAAATATGCGACAATTATATATTATATGTAATTTGTCTATAGTATTTTCTGCCTTGAGAAAATAATATTAACCATATATGAACGATATATGAACCATATATGCACCATATATGGTTTAACATTTGCTAAGATATTGTTAACACATTAACAATATATAGACAATGTATAATCCTATTTATTAATTAAAAGTAATTTCTTATATATAATAAATGAATAATTTATCAGTAAAATTATTTTTTACTATTTTATATATACTTTCAACTTAATTTCATTATTTATGACATATATATTTTACATTAATTTACTTAAATTATTTATAAATACAAACAAAAAGTTAAATCAACATCCGAAAAATTTGCTTTCAAAATATCGTTTTCAATAACACTTGAAATCATTTGGTATTAACATCATCATCATTTTCCCCGTGCGTTCTGAATATGCAACTTTTCAGAAAATGTTTTAACATTTCTTGTTTGCATTTGCTTGTTTTATTTATTTTTTTTGTTCGCACAGTTGCCTTCTTGTGTTGAGCAAAATAAGAAAGGCAGAGAGGAACTTGGCGAAGAATGATCGAGATTGCCAGAAGAGTTGAATGCAATAATTGCGTCTCTTTCTTTTTCAAAGTCTTGAGAAGTTTTGAACTGGATGTCAGGGAGAGGAACGGTAGTGAGGAGAACTCGTCAGAAGCAGACAGGAATGTATGAAATTGAATTTATTTCAAGCCCAGTTTTGTCTCGCGGCTAAAGAAAAGCCTCGAGGGCAGAGTTGGCTTGTAAGTAAGCACGATTAACAAATTGGCGCAAAAAGTAAACCGAGGCCTCATCTTCGGTTGGCCTCCGATAATAGACGATCGACTTCTCCAATACTCGTTGCAATCACTGTCGCATTACAACTTACGTGTAACTCGCTTGTCAACGTATCTCACTCCCACTTCAGTCGTTAGCGCTAGGGGGTGCATCGCAAGAACGCGCTCTTTTTTCTTTTTTTTTTCATTTTATTTTTTTTCATTTTCTGTTTTGTTTAATATTTTTTTATTAATATTTATCTATTTAATCTTTGTTTAAATAAATATTTATTAAGTTTTTATTATTCTTTGGATTTTGGTTTTAGTTTTATTTATTTAGTTAGTTAGTTAGTTAGTTAGTTTTTAGTTAGTTAGTTAGTTAGTTAGTTAGTTATTTATAGTTAGTTATTTATAGTTAGTTAGCTATTTAATCTTTGCTTAAATAAATAAGTAATGATTAAATAAATATATTTTTATTATTCTTTAGATTTCTGTTTTATTTTTGTTTAGTTAGTTTGTTAGTAAGTTAGTTGATTAGTTAGTTAGTTAGATAGTTAGTTTTTTATTTTATTTTATATTTTCTTTTATTTTAACTTTTTTTTTTATTTTTTGCTTGGTTTTGTTTAATATAATGTAAGGTTAGTTTCGTTTTAGTTTTATTTATTTAGTTACTGTTTTTATTTTATATTCAATTTTGTCAATTTTTTATATTTGTTACGTATTTTTAAATATAGTAACTAAACTAAATTTTTAGCACAACTTTTTATATTGATTAGTTAAACAAACTGACTGAACCAAGTGTGTATTATTTGCTCTAATTTGCTCTATTTTGCTCTAAATATTTTTTAAAGCAAAAACTAACTAAAATTAGTAACTAAACTAACTGTCTAACTAACTGTGTATATTTTGCTCTATTTTGCTCTATTTTGATTTAAATAATTTTTAGAACAAAATAGAGCAATTCAAGTAGCTAACTAAAAAAATAACTAAAATTAGTAACTGAACTAACTGTCTAGTGTAACTTACTAAACTGAGTAGCTAAACAAAACAACTGCATATATTTTGCTCTAATTGTCATTTAGAGCGAAATAGAGCGAATTGAGATGAAAGTTTCACTTTTTAAACATATTTTTGCTCACTATTTACATATTTTACTCATCTTAACCAATCTTAATTTCTCTTAAAGTTATTTAGAGAAAAATAGAGCCAGTTAAAGCGAGTTGAATTAGATGAAGTAAATTAGGACGAAATTCGATGAGTTTGAACAAGTTAGAGTATATTAAATGACACGGCGCAAAATTGAACAGAAATTGGATTATTTAGAGCAAATTAGAGCGAATTAGAGCTAGAAAATTTGTTTAGTTTTATTATTAAAAAATGTGAACATTGCATCATTTTGTTATTTAATTTTTAAGTGTTTAAGTAAATTCTGTTAATACATCTACTTATATCTTTGCTCTAATTTGCTCTATTTTGCTCCAGAAGTCAATTAGAGCGAAATAGAGCGAATTGAGTTGAATACTTCACTTTTTAAACACACTTTCTGTTATTTTTTGCATTTTTCACATCTTTTAAATACTCTAAATTGGTATAAAAGTTAATTAGAGCAAAATAGAGCCAGTTAGAGCACGTTGTACTGAACTTAATCTTCTTGCAAATGTTTTTAATGTTATTCTTGTTTTAATTTTAGTGAATTATGGCATTAATGCCTTTTTTTATAACAATTACCCTCAATTTTTATTATTATTACGGTTAAAAAAATCTGACTATATATAGTACAATTATTAAGAAATAGTTTATCTTCATATTTATGGCAGTTATGTGTTTTAATTCAACAACTGGAATGTTAATGAAAACAAACTTTTTTTACAATAAAATTTTTCAAATTTCATTTGCAAAAATGAAAAAAAAAAAACTTAATTTTAATTAAACAAAAACTGAACACTGACCTGTTACATCAACTATATATGTTATCATGTTTGAATTACATCCAAACATCAAATCTAATAATTATATTCTCGTTCATATCCATAACTTTTGAGCAAAATCGTAATTCTTATCTTCTTGCAAGCGATTCAATTCAATTACATAAGAACAAAAGTATGCAATAAAAAGAAAAAAAAAATCATACGTAATACAAATGCATTTATTTGAACTAACACAAGCACACATAAATAAGCAGAAAAGAAGTCAATTAATAGGTACTCGATACCTTTCAATTGCTCGTCAGCGCCAAACTGATTGAAAAGGTGCATTCAAAAAGACATTATATCAATACAAAAATAACATTTTTCGAAATCAACTGTCTATTTTCAATTTCATACGTCACACGTTAGTTTCGAGTAAATCACACAGTCATCGTCTATGACGCCGGAGTCGCATCCTTAAGTAAAAGTAATTGATATTAGTCTTTAAGACAATGAATTATTCATTATCGTTAGAAAACAAGCGGTTTACGCATTCGGTGTCTAGTTTCAATCCATAAGGGAATTCCCGTTGTCATAATTAAGATGAATTTGCGGAATTCGGAATTTTTTTTTGCTTTTTGCAAAATAACTTTTTATTTATCACTTTATTGTTTTTTTCCAACATTTGTTTTTAATTTTATGCAAGTTTTTTTATGCAAGTCATTTCAGGTTGACTCAGTTTAAGTAACTCAAGTGAATTAACTAAGTAAAGCAACTTCGTATTATTTGCTCTAATTTGCTCTATTTTGCTCTAAATAATTTTTAGAGCAAAAACTAACTAAAATTAGTAACTAAACTAACTGTCTAATGCAACATGCTAAACTGAGTAGCTAAACAAACTAACTGCATATATTTTGCTCTAATTTGCTTTATTTGACTCTAAGAGTGATTTATGGAGAAATAGAGCGAGTTGAGATAAAAGAGTCATTTTTTAAACACATTCTTTCTAAATTGGCACAAGTTAGAGCAAATTAAATTATCTAAACAAAACTAACTCACTAACTCAACTGACTAAACTTAATAAAAACTTACTAAACAAACTAACGAAACTAACTGCGTATATTTTGCTCTAACTTGCTTTATTTTGTGTTAAAATTCATTTAGAGAGAAATAGAGCGTGTTGAGATGAAATTTTCACTTTTTGACACATTTTCTCTCATTCTTGCGTAGGTTGTGCTCTAATTGGCTCTAATTTGATCTAAGGTCAATTAGAGCGAAATAGAGCGAGTTGAGAAGAAAGCTTCATTGATCTTATTTTTGCATATTCTAGTTCTGTTAATCGCTCTAAATGCTTCTAAAAGTTAAGTAGCCAGTTGGATTTAATGGAACTTAGTTGGCACAAGTTAGAGCAAATTAGATCTAAAATAATTAACAAAAGTAACTAACTAAATTAATTAACTGAACTAAGTAACTACAGTAACTAACTAAAAAATAATTGAAATTAGTAACGAAACTAAATTTATATATTTTGCTCTAATTTGTTCTGTTTTGCTCTAAAAATCATTCACAGAGAAATAGAGCGAGTTAGATAAAAACTTTACTTTTTTAACACGTTTTCCCTATTTTTTTACAAATGTCACTTCTCTTAACCGCTCTAAATTGCTCTAAAAGTTCATTAGACAAATAGAGCGACTTAGAGCATGTTGGATTGAATTGAGCAAAAAACATTTGAAAAAGTAATATAAAATTCTGGAAAAAAAAATTATTGAGATTTATTCTTCAAAAAAATGATAAACAAGTAAAATAAGTCGCTAAAAAACCTCCTTTTTCTATTATTCAAATAGTTAAAAGATAACTGCAAAACTGACAGAATATAGTTTTTCTTAAGTTGTCCGAAACTTATGTCATAGACTTCATAATGAGTCAATGACTAATTAAATGAATCTCCAGTGTGTTTCGATGATACACGAGAGAATGTATTTTTAATCTTTTTCTTGGTATTAAAGTGGGGTAATGCGATACACTGGGTTAATGTATCACTTCACCCCTACGTTTGTATCAAATAACGCTGTATTTCGATAAACTTTAAGTATATAAGTGACTGGATATTAGATCTCATTATCAAAATTCTTTTCACTATGCTCTGCACAAATTTTCATCCTAAATTATGCTAAGAACTTTAACCCTTTTTTTATTAGAACTTTTAAACATTTTTTATCTTCGAACAAAACTTTTTTCGAAAAACAAACTGAAATAAAAATAAAAAATTAATGACCAAAATGAAAAAAAAACGCTTTTTATATATATATCATAATATATTGAAAGAATATATATATATATATAGATGTTAGAGCACTTTGCTCTAATATTTATTATAGCATTGATTAATAAATACAAATAAAATTGACGTTTGAGAACAAATTTGAGACGCGTATTTGAAATGCAAAACGCGTTTGCTCGCAAGCGGTAATATACAAACAATTCAATAAACCTTAAAGGATTTTGGAGCAAGGTCCGAATGAATTATTTATGAACGCAGAATTGACCTGGGTATTATTCAAATTTTTCAATGACCGGAAAACAATTTTGGTTCCCATATAAATATTAACCAATTAGACCATATTGTTTCGTTTCAATTATGTCGTTTTCTGACAAAAAAAACAACGCAATTATTATTTTTTCTATTCTACAATACTAAAATTGGTCGTAAAAAGGTTTTCTCATTTAAATTTTGCTGTATAAAAGCCAAAATAATTGTAAAGCAGTTTTATTCATTTCGAATTTAGAATATCGTGAAATGTTTACAAAAATGTTAATAAATTCAACATTTTATTTTGCAGTTTATTTTGACAGCTCTAAGTCGCTCTAATTTGCTCTAAAAAATCCAATTTATGTTCTATATTGTTCTCGTCTAATCTAATTTACTCTAACTCGTTTCAACTAATCAAATCCCATTAGGAAATGCTCCATCTAAATCACCTTGCTCTAACTGGCTCTATTTTGCTCTAATTAATTTTTAGAGGATTTAGAGCGATTAAAGGCAGCAAAATCTAAAAAAATAAAAGAAATAAAGCTACCATCTCAACTCGCTCTATTTCGCTGTAATTGATTTTAGAGCAAAATAGAGCAAAATTGAGCAAAAATAATTAAACATGTTTTGTTTGTTTAAAACAAATTGAAATATAAATAAAAATTATTATAATATCTGCTCAAATCGTTCGATCTCTAATACATACAACATCATCGCGAAAATGTTTTGTCCCACAATCACGGTGGCCATCGTAATAAATGTATTAGTGTATATATCGGTTAGCTTTTATAACTCTCGCTATATCAAATATCCGTGCGATTATCTTAGTAGTAGACATTTCGTGATTATCCATGTCACGGGTGTACCGAGTGTATTATAATTCGATTAATTCCAAGCAGATGAAGATTGCCAATCAAACGGTCAGAATAAGCATTTGTATACTAAAAAAATGAATCGTTAAAGTGACTTACTAAATTGCAAAAACAAAAAAACTATTCACATAGTCAAAATCACTAAGGGAAAACTGACCTTTTTTTATATTTTTACTTACTCTATTTTTGATTACTGAAATATTGAATTTTATTGAAATATTACTATGATAAAATATTACATATATATGTATGTTTTCCTGTCCAGTAAAAATAGCTCAAACTTGCTCGAAATAATCCAATTTATGCTCTATATTAATATGTCTAATCTATTTTACTCTAACTTTTTCAAACTAATCGAATTCAGTTCTAATTTGCTCATTTAATCCAACCCGCTCTAAGTGGCTCTAAATAACTTATACTCTAATTAACTTTAAGGAATTAACTTAGAGGAATGTAGAGCGATCGAAAGAAGTAGAATATGCAAAAAAAAGAGAAATGAAGCTTTCTTTTCAACTCGCTCTATTTCGCTCTAATTGACAATAAACCAAAATAGAGCAAATTAGAGCACAATATACGCAAAAATGAAAGAGAATGTGTAAATGTGTATAATTTACTCTAACTTGTTCCAATCAATCAAAATCCGTTCTAATTTGCTCCATTCAATCCAACTTGCTCTAACTGGCTCTATTTTACTCTAATGTTCTTTCGGACAAATTAGAGCGATTAAGCGAAGTAGAATATGCAAAAATAAGAGAAATGAACTCGCTGTACTTCGCTATAATTGACTAGATAAAAATAGAGCAAATTAGAGCAAGTTAGAGCACATTAGAGCACAATATACGCGAAAATGAGGGGGAATGTGTATAATTCACTCTAACCTGTTCTAACCAATACATATTTAGGGAAAATTTGAACAAATTAGAGCAAATTAAAACAAATTAGAGCACATTAGAGCACATTAAAGAATATTAGAGCACATTAGAGCACAATATATGCAAAAATGAGAGAAAAATTATAAATGTGTATAATTCACTCTAATATGTTCTAACCAATATATATTTATATATATACATCCGTCGGCGATAAAAACTTTGTTTCTTATCCGAACATTTATGACCTATTTTTCACAGAAAAGCTTCATTATCTGTCGCCTACACAAATCAACTTTTCATCTTCAAATCAACCGAACAAAAAGAAATAATTAAAATAAAAAATATTTATTGTTTTTTTTTTCTGTTTTACTTCAGCGCAATAAAATCAACATTTTGACTTTATTTATGTTTCACGTGAAATCATTTGACAAAAATGCAATACCTCGTTGATCGGAAAGCGTTTTTCTGCGTCAATATCATTTCATTCCACCGTCGGCCGTAACCATTCTTTCATTTGTCTCGTACTTGTTTCCACACTTTGGCCGTACATATACGTATTTGAACAACTACACCTTTTTTCTCGCAGTCGCTCGCTGTGAGTTGAAGCGCGCAACGATAAATAAGTTTTTGGGCACATCGTAAAAATTCGCGTTAAAATATTTTCGCCGACTTGAAGAAGTCACTGATTTACTGACACAAACGTCAGATTTACATTTTTATATGCCATTTACTTTTTTCAAACCATTTTAAGGGTAATTTTAATTTACTCACTTTTTCTTTAGTTTATTACAACTAGCAAAAAGAAAAATATATTGCGAACATATTTGAAATATATTTTTAAAATATTATATAATAAAAATATAAATTTTATTATGAATATAAAATAATATTAATATAATTATTAATATTCTTAATATATTATGAGTATATTGAGAATACACGGAAAATAAAATTACATTAAAAATTACTATACTGTACAGCAGCGCTGTCATAGAAATATTTTGTTTACATTATTACAAATCTGTTTACTTTCAAAATACTAGAATTATAGAAAAATTTGTGATACAAATAGCAATTTTTACTATACTGTATGACAAATTTCTCTATAATTCTAGTATTTTGAAAGTAAACAGATTTGTAATAATGTAAACAAAATATTTCTATGACAGCGCTGCTGTACAGTATAGTAATTTTTAATGTATTTTATTTTCCGTGTATA
>JABFPJ010003571.1:0-15796 GCA_022817425.1 Gryon sp. ZL-2020 | reverse complement strand
TTGTCAGGGGGTTTTCAGGGGGTTGTCAGGAAGTTTGGAGTTTGTTTTCGAGGTTGTGCGTAGGTTCTCAAGAGCTTTTCAGACAATATTCAAAATAAGGTCAAATATGGTCCAATTAAGGCCAAATATAGTCCCAATAAGGACTATATTTGTCAAGTTTTTTTCTGTTTCAGATGTCCTTATTAAGGCCAAATATGTTTTTCTTAAGGCCAAATATGGTCTCAATAAGAACCATATTTGTCAATGTCATGTCAATGTCAATGTCACACCATATTTCGGGTGTCCTTATTAAGGCTAAATATGGTTCCAATACGGTCAAATATTGTGTCATTAAGGCCAAATATGGTCCCAATAAGGGCAATATTCTTCAAGCTTTTTTCTATTTCGGGTGTCTTTATTAAAGCCAAATATGGTCACAAGAAGGTTTAATATAGCCCCAATAAGGCCAAATATGGTTTCAATATGGTATCCTGATTATCGAAACCGGCTATTACACTTACGTCACGCCAGGCATTGATATGGTCTGACCGAAATTTCGTATAATGGTATTCCATTGCAAAAACCAATCAAGGCTAAATATAGTCACGTCATGGTTAACGTGGATTGTCCCACCGGGCGCTGACCAGGTAACCATGTCGTAGCCTTACCTTGATTCTTAATAGTCGTTATATACGTGTCTTGTCCAAATTTGAAAATAGTATCTCGGGTGGAATTAGGGATTTAGTTAGGACTCATATACGGTTTTAGGGAGAGGGTCACAGGGTTTCACCCGGACGAAGACGGGGCTTCAGCTAGTAAGTAATATTTTTTTCAAAACATTTTACATTTTTTTCAGCAGTTATGTATCATTTTTAGAATACTTAACAACAAATCGGCAATCCAGTAGTTTTCACTCATCTAAGTTCTCAATTTGAGTAGCATTTATTATCTCAAAGTCTACATGAATGCCTTTGTCTTGCAATCCTTTTGAAAGTCGAACGCAATGTCTTTGGTGAGTTGGTGAACGAGTTTTGGTGCTAATTTTGCAACGGCCTTTGCACACGTCTAATTACTGTTCATGAGAATCACCCAACGGCGTTCCGAGATCAAGCTGCTACTGCTAACGAATCCAACCGGTGATTTCCCCTGCGGTTCGTGCGTCGTAGAGGTCTGATGTTTGTTTTGGGCTTATGGAAATACACTCGTGGGTGAAATAATTTAATTTGCCTCTGAAAATCGATGCCTGATACCCTTATTGAATTTGACTTGCTATCCCACACCGACATTCAACGATAAAAAGCTAATCCCTTCTCCTCTTTCAACTACTTTTTATTCCCCAGATAAAACATAAAATTGTTCCAGAACGTGTGATTAATATAAATAGAAAAACAAAGTTGACTTTTAATCGACGCTAGTTTTTTTTAGTTTCGTGACAAGAATGTCTAATCATACGCACTAATTATTTGTTTTTTCAAGTTGTTGGGTTAGGAGTGTTACATAAAAAATGATTTTACAGCCACATTCATTCTGTATTCATTATTTTTCTGAAATCTTATTAAAACTTTTTCTCTCACTAAGGTCTTTCTTCATACTTTTATAACTTCAATTTTCTTGTCCCACATTTCGCTTCGAAGAATTCAGATGACAAATCTTTATCTCAATGACACCCGCTTAGTAATGAATATTCCACGTGTACTTCTGGTAATGAACTGTCTCGTTAAGTGAAGAAGTCAACGCCTTTGATTTGATCTAAGTCAAGTTACTCGGCCTTTTTTTATATCATTAAGTAAACGACTTCGCTAGACCTACATGCACAGTTTCGGCTTAGTCAACAGTCGCTTTCGTAATTATTTTGTTGATAAATTGAAATTTACACGATAGGTACGTCAAAGTTACATGGACTGAATCAATTAATGACAGATTGAAAAATAAAGGTATAAATATACATGACTAAAAAAATAAAATAAATAATTTTGCGTAATTGGACGTGTAGTGCTTATAACATTCAATGTGCTTTAATAAATGATGTAGCTGTAAATGGACGTGTCTCAGTTTCAGACGAATTTGATTATTCAAGTAAAAAACGTTTCAAAATAAAAGATTATTCTTTTGAGATAAATTAAATATATAAAAATATTTTAAAGTATAATGATTGAATTTAAGATTAATTTTTCATAAATAAATGGTAAATTCTGGAGTTTTATTATTTCCGACGTACATAGTAATACATTATATCATAACTATTAAAACGTGATATAATGCAACATTATATAAGTTATCATGATTTTTACGGTATGTTTCCTTGCTTGTATCTAGATGTATTTTCCCAAAAATATGAAGAAGAAAATACGGTATAAGAAATGATTTTTCTTAGTAAATTTTATTTTCCGGCGTCTGATTCGTAATGAATAAAAAAGCGTAAAATCAGGCAGGTGTAACATGGCCTGATATTATTACGTTCATAATACACAAAGCAATCTCACGGATTGTGGGTCCGTCTCGGTAACTCGTCACAAGTTACGTAAAGTAAAATAAAAAAATGTCATTTCATCTAACGAAATGACAACTCCAAGAGTGGCAGTGGCTTACCTTGTCGCCAGGTCACGGTGCACAAAGTTGAGGTTCTCCAGGTAGCGCATGCCCGACGCGATTTGCGCGGCCATGTAGATGAGACAGTTGAAACTGAAACGAAAACCAATATCGGTATTACCACAGGTAAAAGCCGTTACAGAACTAATTGAATCTTGAAACTAAATTCTAACTTCTTCCTCACGACTTTCGAGCGTCAATACTTTTTGAGTTGAGATTGCGAGACTTATTCTTTGATATTTGCACGTCAATAGTTTTGTAACTAAAAAAAAATCCATTTGTAAAAATTACAAAAATAGCGTTTTGAAGCTACCTTTTGATACACAAACTTTATTTTCCGCCAAGTCACTGCCGCAAAATTTAATCTCACGAAACTCGCGAAAAATTGTTATACTACCTTTTTGGCATTTTCTATTCTTGTAAAAAATCATGTTACGTTGATCAGAATACATTTTTAAATGAGTCGAAAAATCATGACAAAAATGCTTTGAAATATTTGGAATATGACAAAAAAATTAAATTGTCAGTAGGAGATATTTTTTTATTACATGCAGGGCAAAGTTATAATAAAAACCTGTTTTATAAAATTGATCATTTCCAAAATCTGAATTTTTTATGATTTTGAATTTAAACTCAAATACAAGCATTTTTATTTAAATTCAACATTCTTCTTATCTTGTAATAAAAATTATATAATAACTTCTATGAAATTTTCGATTAATTTAATGTTTATAGAACAGTTCAATAATTTTTATTGTAATTGTGCGCAACGTATACGTTTTTCGTTCACTCACCTGAGGGTTTTGACCCCGATAGGCATGGAATGGGCATCCTCAGCAGTGATATGCGTTTTTAAAAATTGGCAGAGATCTCCATGTTCCAAATACTCTATCATTACACAAAATGGTTCCTCGAAGTAGCAAGCTCCCAGAACGCGTGCAATATTACAATCTTCTAGAGCAGCCAGAATCTTCACATCTCTTTGAAAGTCCAGTCTAATATGAAAAAAAAAATTTTTTTTATGTGCAATATAAAATATGAAATTCATATAATTTCTGCTTCTATGTCAAAGTTATCATTAATTTATAATAAAATAGGATAAAGTTTTAAACTCGACATATATTTTCTTTTTCATAAATACTTTTAAAATATCATCAACGAAAATATAAGAAGGAAAAATTAATTCAATGCAATTAATTAATTAATTTTAACATTAATTTAGAAAGATATCTTGAAAGTTAGGTTAAATTTAATTTTATATATGTTACAGAATTTATTATAAAAACAGGATATTGCATATCTAGAGTAAGTTTTTTCACAATTGTCTAAATTAAACAAAATGTATCAAAAAAATGCAATGCTAAGAGTAAAATTAGGGATAAGACCATTTCTTCTTCGAATACTTCTTACACTTTAATACAAACTGATTTCAAATTCTCCTTTCTTTAATTATCATTCTTTTCTTTCAATAATTTCTTTCTTTGCAATGTCATTAATTTAATTTAAATTCACTTATATATTTTTGTTAGGTGATGAGTTAAGTTTAATAACACCTGGGTGGGTCCGGTTGTTTTGTTTTGACGAAATGAAAACGGAATTGAATTTCCTTGAAAACAACAACAATTTAGTTTTCATTTCATCGAAACAGAAAATCGAAAGAATGAAAACAAGAATAAACAATCCTCTTTGTATTCACCATCTGTGTTGAACGTCCTTTGATATGTTTCACGAAATAATAATTACAGTGAAAATATATATCGATTAAATTTACATAACTGGAGATAAAAATTCGTAAATGTATTCTTTATCAGAAATAAAAGTTGTATAATGTGCAGCATGGTCAACGCAGATATACAATGTTGCGGACTTTTTTAACGAGTGTGGAGAGGTCTTTAATGAAATATGCTTCGATGAGAGAGCCGTAAAAAATGGCAACAATAATAATTTTCGTTGCCATTTTCACAATAAAGGAGAATATTTAGGTCAGCTGTTGATGGCGACCAATGCTGTGGGACGATAAAATTTTATTAGGATCCAGGCGCTATATAAACGCACTGTCTCGTACATGGATAAAATTTGAGTGAGATTTCAAAAATACGAAAAACAACTCTGAAAATAAAATAAGATACTTCAGATAAGATCATCATTAAAGTATTCACACTCATATATTTTTACCTCATGATAATGAAACAGAACCGACTTTATTTCGTAATAAACTGTTTATTAAATCTGTTTTCAGCATCATATAAAGTGACGTTTATTTTATTGAACCACATGCATCTAGTGAGATTAAAGTTTCTACCTGAATGAGTGCAATTTGTAAGATTACAAAAAAATAAGATTATTTTTTAATTACTTATAATTAAAATTCCGATGAAAGTTATTCTCATGGAATTATGGTAGAACTTGTCAGAAGACTCATACTGTTGACTTCTTGACAAGTTTCACGGTAATAAATTGCCGTAAATGTAATTAGTGTCCAATTTAATTAATGTTTCATGTTGATTTAAAAAAGACTAACGGAGGAACATTATTTTAACACACAATTTTAATTACTTTTAATATGTTATTTAAAGTTACCCAAAAATGTAAGAAAAAAAACTATTATAATATATAGTTAGAATATATTTCATAGTAGTCTATTTCATACTTATTTGTGGATTTTTACGAATTGCTAAAAAAGCTTTGGTACACTCGCGTGATATCTTAACACCGCTGTTAACAAAACAGTTGCTATATCGATTAGCCATAAACCGAAAGTCTTGTATACAATTCGCTTGCAGCATGACATTGGTCTACAATGAAGTTGGTGTTATGTAAAGCAGCCCATTTACGTCTGCTAAAGTCGATTTGGATCTAAACTGTACTAGTATTCATTGAGTTGCAAATTTAATAATCCATGAAGTAAATAATAAAATTTACACAAAACCATTTGGCGTTTATTAGATATTAAACCAAGTTGCGGTTCTAATGTTTAAATGATGGCCCTTGCCAGTTTATTGCAAGTTAAATTTGTTCTGCATTTGTTATAACTTTTTTGTTTCCATTTCCAAGTTTTAAATGTTAAACTATATCCAATTACTTTGAAAAGTAATTTTTATTTAATGCAAGGTAAAAAATCATACCAGCAATTCGTATTGAAAATATTTCAGATATTTTTTTTGTTAACCTGTTGAAATAATTGAAGCTATTATTCTTGTCTAGTCATCGATGTGAAAATCTCTTTTTTATTTAATTTCCAAATAGAATTTAAATTCCAATCCAAACACAATTTTCCCCTTTCTTATGATCTCATAAGAAACCACGTCACGTAGATTAATTTCAAAGTCGCCATTATTTTTATCTGCACATAAGATTTGCGATGGCGTTTAACTCGTTATAACGTTTTGGGCTAAATATACTCGGCGCGTTTGTCCCCAAGGAGTTAATAATCATAAAATTAACGTCGACGAATGCTTTGCGTTATTCAAACTCGACGGCGTTCACGAGGAGAATCCGTTTGCCGAATTTGCGTCGTCGTTGAAGTTCACCGACGCGGATTCTCCGGAAAATTGATAGCACGACGACTGTCGACGACTTTCTCCGGCACGCACGAAATTGGAATAAAGAAAAAGGAGCCAGACTGGGACAATATGGCGCAACAAGAGGGGAATCACAAGATCAGCAGTTATGGAGATGATATGCGTATTCTTTTGCCCGCGAGCCAGCCAGGTCACGAACTGCCAAAACTCCTCCTGTTCTTGGCGTTTCGTGCCGCTCCATAAAGCACACTTATCTGCAGTCTAACCAGTGTCTATATTATTACTTTTTTAATACAGAATCGAAACTTCCCTGCCAGTAATATCATTATTTCTTTGCTTTAAAGTAAAAACTTCTCTTCTTGGATAAAACGTACTTTTTAAAAATTTTTAATTTTTATGAGACAAAATATATATTTCTTACGGAGAAAGACTTCTAATAAAGATTTAAATACAAAATTTGGAGTAGAAAATTGCAGTTTCTACTTAATTTTTTAATATTGTTGTAACTGTTAATAATTTTATTTTTTTTTATATTATACAAAAAAAGATTTTTATTATTCAGTAAAAAAATATAATAAACGCATGAAAAACTGTATTACTTTAAAATTATCAATTGTGTTATATGTCTTATTATATAACATATAGCATATTATAGATGCTATACGCACTTTTATTCTCAACTTGTTGATAATGCAAAGCATTGAAAAAATACTCGTAGGATTCGTCAACGGAATTTCGCATTGCTAAGTTATACAAATTTCGTTATGCTTCGAGTTTATGCATTCGCAACAACAAAGTTTGCACTTCGGCCGGCTTTTCCCATTTCAATGAACCATTTTGCTCGACGAAAAAACCGAGTCGCGTTTTTTGCCCTCGAGCACCGTGATTAAACTATTCAGCGGAATTTGAGTTAATTAGACCGAGTGAAACCGGATACCCGGTCTCTGACAAGTTATAAAATTCGAAACATTTTTTCCCGCCGCTCGCGCTATACCGATACAGAATTGATCCGTTGTACACAACTTCGTTGATCAAGGAGCTAATGAAACAATGCTTTTTATGCTGCTATAGTAAATCCGTCGAACCGAACTGCTTCTGAAGTTTAAACTTTTTAACGATCACCGGAACTGCGCAGATTTCATTTGTCGCGGAAATTGTTGGGTTTCTTTTAAGTTTGATAAAGAAGCAGCTTGGGATGAAAGACGAGGTTCTTTTATTTTAATTATGTCGAGGAATTTGATAGATTTATAAATTTACAAATAAAGTTCTGCAGAAAGTTTGGTGATTCTGGAAGACATTATTTTTTCAAATGAACAGGTCAATAACTTAACTTTTAATTGCATCTTTTATTTGATGTTAGAAATTTAATTTGTGTATATGCAACGGAACTCAATATTTAAATTGTCCATAAAGATGCTCTAAAAATATATGTCACAATTATGTCACGAATCAGTCATATATGTCTAAAAATGAATTCGTACATGTGTCAGTATATCAAGTGAATAATTTCAAATAAATGTTTGCTATTATGCTTTTTTCCAAGATTTCAAGTTCTATTTAAACGTTTTTTTACAGAAAAATAAACTTTATTGTCTTTCATTTTATAAATGGAAAATATCAACTTTTACCTTCGAAGAATTTTTTATTCAAATTCACACGATGAAACCCGCGTGGAAAAATTAGTCTGGATATAGTCTGGCGAAGTGTATCCAGACTACATCCATACTATATCCAGACTACTTTTTCCACTAGGGAAAACAATGTATTTTTGTGTGATTGCAAAAAATATTATATAAAAAACGTCGACAAAGTAAAGTTTGTTTTTAAAATGATTGTCCAATTTTCGATTTCTACAATTGAAATAGTCGGTAAAAACAAAATGAAGTAAGGTCAATTAATGCAAAACATGAAAGTAGATTTTTTATAGAAGAAAATGTATTAGGCATTTGACAAAATGATTTTGCTGCCATGTACGTTCGTTAGTGGCGTTATAATAATGTACTACGTGCTCGGAGCCAATTGGTACGACACGTACACGACAGTCTTCGGGGAAGGAAGTTTTGTCATCTGCAAAGGATCTGCGCGATGCCTCTTTCTCTTGGCAACGATTCGTAGTCAAGCTGTATCTCTCGGTCATTGTATGCAAATGCGCTCCTTTCAAAGAATCAAACTGGCCTTTTTTTGATGTCCATGTCGAGATAGCCAAACGAATAATCGTCTTCGCGATACCGAGACGTCTGCTTTGGAAGCCGGGCCACTCTTGTCCGGATTTACAAAGCAGTGTTTACAAAAAATCCAAATACTATTCCAAATAGTCTCTTAGATAAACTATCTCGCTGTTTTCCTCGTACTCTTTACTTTGACGTACTTGGCGCTACTTTTGCGCGTGGCATTTTTATCGACCCATAGAATTTTTCGTAGCCATGTAGTTTTGTTTTTGAGTTTGCATAGCATGTCGCTGACGTGGGAAAATGTTTTTATGCAATTTTTTTAGCGTTTGTAATATATACATTTTCGTAGGTAAAAAAATATACTTTTTAATTTAATCTCTTTGGAAATAAATTCTTTCTTTTGACAAAGATAACTAGAATAAATTGATCAACTTAAAAATACATTTTTTTAAATTAAATTGTAAAAAGCAATGTTAAATAAATGAATATTTTAGATTTGTTTCATGAAATACTGATATCGTGAATTGTGTTTTTCATTCATTTTTATTTTTTTTTTTTTTTTGGTAAATAAAAAATATGAGGAAAATATTTCAAAAATATTTTGATCTTTAGATAGCGATAAATTTTGTTGCTAAAAACCGATGAAATATTTCATCTGAAAATTGATCAGTCATCAGATACATAACACATACTGCCAAGCAAGACCCGATTGAATTTTGTTATTAAATTTGAACGTAAAAAATTTAATCTGAGGTAATATTTGATTAATTTCATAGTGCATTTTAACTTCTTTTTTAATCCTCGCCACACTTTTTTTAAATATTAAAATTCAATAAATCAAACCGCATTTCCTATTATTATTTTTTCATGAAGATTTCCGATGATGGAATAAAGAGCCTGCGCGTACACATCTGAATGTAGTTTTGACGGGTTTTTATTGACGACTGTAATATGCGCCGCGAGATCAATTGAACGACAACATTCTCAAATGAATGCAAATGCGTCGTTGGCGTGTGTGAGTACTTACTTTTCTTTTTCACTGGCATTCGGTAGTAAAAATTTGACGGCTACAAGTCTTTTTCCGAGAGTGTTCGTTGAGCCGTATTCAAAGATTCCTTCAGCTTCCGCCACATATACCTGAATGAACATAATAAAGTCTTAAAAAAGTGTATTAAACGTAGTTTTATCTTCATTTTATTTTAGTTTGGAAGTGCATGCATTATACAGTTAAATTGAAGTTAAAGTAAACAAATTAACATCAAAATAAGGATATATTCAATTAAATGTTATTGTAATGTAATTTATTATAGTATTTTTTTAGTGAATGATTTTTCATTTTTGAAACAATGTTAATAGAATTTCACAATATTACAAATGTAATTAAAATTCCTTTTCAAGTAACAATTACATGAAGAAGATTAAAAAAGCATGTTATACATTATAATACATTTCATTCAATTTTTAAACATCATCAAGACACTTTCATATCATCCAGAAATTGCAACATAAATTAATTAATCATATTGTCATCCTACGTCTGAAACTTATAGCAAACATACAAGCCCTAACTCAAATGCACCCATTAAATCAAGCGAAAGAAAATATTTAAAATTAATTAACCCAAACAGAGCAAGAAAAAGAAAAACAAATAACAAAACACAAATTATCAGTGAACGACATGAATCTGATAGATTTGCTCAATAATTCATCCAGAACACCTGCATTAAAAAGCTCGGATCATAAATTTCAACACATAATTAGCATTTGATCAGCACAGTGTAGACTGGGCGGAGAGCATCAAAAAGCGGGCTTTTATTTGCAAAACTATCAAATTCATCGCGAACTCGGGCATTAATAAGTGAGTTATACGTCTGAAATATTTATCTTTACCGA
Source organism: Gryon sp. ZL-2020 (assembly GCA_022817425.1). Taxonomy (NCBI): domain Eukaryota; kingdom Metazoa; phylum Arthropoda; class Insecta; order Hymenoptera; family Scelionidae; genus Gryon; species Gryon sp. ZL-2020. The sequence continues at coordinate 5,643 of JABFPJ010003571.1, read as the reverse complement.
TCCAAATGCGCCCTCGGCGATTTTCGAAAGCATGCGAAGGCGATGTCGTGGGAAGAGCGGCACGCTCGTCTGTTCCAGGCGTTTCTTCAGGGCTGAAAGTACCTCCTGTTGCGTCGGCGACTGCAACATACAACAAGTATATGAGCAAGTGGTTAAGATAATGCACGATTTAACAGCACGCTAGTGCCGACTTGAATACATGCAGAAGACAAAATTGGCCAAAGAGATGTACGAGCGCGAAGAAGGTAGAATAAGAGGAGTTGAAAGAGGAGTGTAGAGGGGCGAAGGGTAGGTGGAGAAACGTCATCGTTATGAGTTATGTCCTGTTGAGACCCAACGATTGAGTCGTATAATGTGCTCGAGATATTACCTTCGGGGCAAGACAATTATCAAGGCGCGAGTTTCACTATGAAATAATTAATAATGAAAACAAGTCTGCGAATCATTTAGATGTTATCGATTGCGACTAACACACGATACTGCTTTCAAGTTGCTTTTGCGAGTTTGACTTTTAAAGAAATTTGACAGCGCTTAGATAAGTTGACGCGCAGTTAGTTTATCGGCCGGCTTTTCGTTGCGATAATAAGCTCTATGTGTTAATAAGTAATAATATGATGATGTAAAAGAGAGGAAAGGATATCTTTCGAAAAATGATTGCCTAGTGGACAGGTTTATGACTTCTACTGGACAGAATACAATTAAACTTGATATAAGGATGAAAAACGTATATTTATAGATATTTATTTTTCTAAATTATTTACTTAAAATCATTTTTAATGAAATATTATTCATTAGTTTATTCATTCAAGTTAGTCAATTTAATATTAGTCATATTTTAGAGTTTTTTAAGGTATTATTGATTTTTTGAAAACTAACTTACTTTCTAAAAAATATTTGTATATTACTTTCTTGACTTTTTTATACTTTTGCGCACAAGAGTAACGATGATTATTGTGTCTTCAGGCGGAAAAGTAATTACTTTGCTTATTAAATGTATAAAACAATCTTCTGTATTCATGACATACTGTACATAAATAAAAATGAAATTTAAAACACAACGAAACATTTAATTTAAAATGTGAACGATTACTTCTTTGCCACTTAGAATAGCAATTTATCTAGAGAAATTCATCTCAGTGTAGACCTGTATTAAAATTGTTTAAGATTAGACTGACATTCATGAAAGCCATACTAAATCAATTTTCTTCTCACCTTTAATTTATAATGTACATTGAATAAAGATTAAGCTTATTGAATAAAACTTGAAACATAATTTTGACATTATTCTGGGTGTTTGAAATCAATTCTTATAAAACAGTGAGTCGAATTCAATAGCTCATTATTTATTCATACCGAAAGTTTATTAATGATAAATAATACAATGTTTTTAAGTGGAAGAAAGAGAGAAAAAATATATAAATATCGTTGCTTATGATAATCCTCTTCTGACATTTATGAACTATTCAAAGCAATATAATTCCACTTGTTAAGATCGAAACCCGATAAATGTTTTGATACGGTATTATTATCTTAGTGAAGAATGAAAGGAAAGTTTTTCAATAGCCATTCATCTTATCCGTGGTGCGAAGATTAGTGTCAGCACTCCCCATCCGGATTTTTGTCCGAGTAAATCTAGCACTGTAAATTCGAATATATAGACATATATGGATTACAAAGCGCTGCTTTCAATTGGATTCAGCCGAGCAAGCCAAGATAAAACTTGATTCAATTTGGATATTGAATTTTGCACTTTGGCTTACGGCTAAGGATTTAGTATCTTCGCGTTATTCCAATTTGAGAATCCCGATCAAGATTTTATAAAATGAACAGAATTTCGTATTTGCTGAGAACACGACAAATCTGATTGTTTTGCTGAAGTCGGATATTTAAGTTTTGGACAGATTGACAGATTCTGATGATTTAAACTTCTAAAAGTACACCAAACGGAAAAACTGTGAACATGTTTTCCTGTTAAATTGAATGTAATTTAATAAAAACAATTAGTTTACTAATTAAGCATTTACTAATTAAACATTTTCAGTAGCAGATAGGAAGCAGGTAATATATTATCCTGAATATAATTTTTCAATTAAATGAAATCATTAATTAGAAAACTAATATTGATTTCAATTCGATAAACTTTAGATTTATGTTCGTAATCATGTCTGTTTATTCACACAGGAATTGACAAATATGATATATGTATGATTTTTAACCTAAGTGCGCTGGCGTATACAAATAACCATTTATTAGATTTTTAACTTATTCAATTTCTCAACTCATTTTTACTCTAAGCTAATAAAATTATAATTGAAGTATTGATTTTATCGGAATATTTTTGCACAGAATGATTTGTATATTATTGATAAATTGCCTAGATAAATTTAACATTTATTTAACTTCTGCTTAATATGTGAAATGCAAATGAAAATAATTTATTGCTTCGAAAACACATCTATTTCTGAACGAAAATTGCGCGAATGAAATTGTATTATGAATACAGTTTTTTCGACCTAAATTTTTCGATTATAAATTTAATAAAGCAATGTGGAATTATGAAAAATTCACTAGAAATATAACCTTTGTGTAAAATGTATAATGTATAATTTCATTAAATATGCATTTTCAGAAAAATTGAAATATTTCACGTTAAAATCTATTCTTTATTTATCAGTAATCATATTCATTTTCTCGTCACTGTAAAAAATGATTGTCCTATTTTCTTAAATTCAGTATAAAATATTCTGAAATTCAGTGTAAAATGTTCTTAATTAAGACAATTTAAACTTAATTTAAGAACATTTTATACTGAATGTAAGAATATTTTACTGAAATTAAGAAAATAAATCAAAACCCATTTTTACAGTGGTATTTCAAATGAAAATCAGGAATATTTAAGTTTTATTTTAATGATATAAACACTTTTAATATGTGAAGAAACTGTAAAAAATATGACTATTCAATTATTAACTCAATTTGGCTAAAGTAGTGTAATATATTTTGCAGGTAGAATGAAATGGATATATATATATATAATTACTTAGCGCTTGCATCAACGCAGTGTTTTGTTTGTGAGGTTTAATTCTGGTAATGAAGAGTGACTAGAGATAAAATATAGATTTTTACTGCACAGAATGTTTGTTTGTTGTAATAAATAATAAAAAAATGAACTCTAAAAATGAAATACTTATAATAATTTTCAGAAATTGTATGTATTTATCTATATGATGACACTGCTGTCATACGATTCTTCATTAATAAATAATTACTTCATGAAAGATATTTATATATATGTTACGGGCAATGTTCAAACTTCGGGCATTGTCGACAATGCCCGGGCAATGTCGACAATGCCCAAGCATTTTGGGCATTTTCAATTATTTGTAAAAAACATTCATCATTACCCGGGCAATCTTAAGATTCCCCGGTCAATGTCAACTTTGCCCACAGCATGTTGGGCAAAGTTTAACAAAATCAATTTTCGGGCAATGTTGATTAATAAAATTAAGATTTAATGAATGCGATATTTTTTTGTTATATAGATAGATAATAACGCTTACATACATATTACGAATATTATGTTTATAACATTATTTTACATTAATTTTTTAATATTAACTGCACTCAAGTGAATATCTTATGATTTATGAAATAACTCAATTGCCATATTTTTTACAAAATTAATTAAATAAGAACAATTAGTCCCATACGAAAAATTGCTTACGGATCCATTTACCCATATTTATTTCCATCCATACCAATAAAGTTGGTGAGAGTATGAAGTTGGTTTCCATGCGTCAAAGTTATGTTTTTCAAAGTACGCAATGATATATTCACAGTTTACAAATATCCACAAATTAAATATTAAGAAAAATCTTAACCTAAATCTACTTTAATTTGATAAAAACAAATTTGTTTTGTCAAAAATGTTGGAGAAAATTCTTTTGTTTATTGCTGCTTATTTTATGATTTTCACATTTTCAAACCAGATGTTTTTAAACAATAAAGTATTCACCATAAAAAACACAGCGAAATAATTGCACATCTCCAACAAAGAATGAAATGAAAAAGTCACATTTATCCCCTTGAATGGTAATATTTAAATAACTCTAAACTGAATTTCGCAGAATGATTGATTTACGCATTGAAATTTGTAGTAAAAGAAGAGAAATGCTCATGTGTGGGGGAGAGAAATTTTTGTTCGCTGATCTCTTTGATTGACGCGCGGACGGGCCACAGCATCAAGGCCAAATTCACATTGGAGACAGTGCAGCAGAGTCAGTCTGTTGGATGTATTTTGACTGTTTGAAGTAGAGTTGTCGTGTGTCAATCACGCGCAGTCGTACGCGTAATTGACGCCGACAAGTAATTTTGAATATGTCGCATGTGGCTTATTCTGCGCTGAGAATTCATTGTCAGATAACATAATAATCGACACAGTGTACACAATTGATTGCCCGAGAATCGTTCATAATTGTCGCGAGGCATTTTTCGAAGCCCGCTGGCATTCCGCGCGAGCCACTGCGGCGCGCCAAAACGCGATTACGCCTGCCGCAGAATCAACGCGCATTAGGGTGACCCGGAGCGCGTAATAATCACGCATTCCACAGAGGGTGGAGGCTTTCCGAAACCCAAATCACGAGGAGGGACAGAGGCCTTGGCAGCGCATTGTTTTTCTGTTTAGTGACTCAGAAGATAATTGCGTGGAAACTACTGTTGCTGATGTTACTGCGGTTATGGGACCGTGTGTCAGATTTATTCAAAAAGGGTCGGCGTTGGAGACGAAAATTTGTGCGCCTCGAAAATTCTCTATGCATCCGAATCATCACATTTTTCGCTTTCTGATGAATAACATGGAACTTCGACGGTTTCTCTGATCACAGTGTATTAGAATTTAATACATGTTGGTCAAAGAAATAATTCGTGTTTAAAAATACAAAATAGTTCTTTTTGGTCAATTCTTTGACGGTTTGCCCAATAATTAAATTACGTTTAAAAACATTTTGTTGAAAACTTTTATTGCAAACTACGAATTTTGCGAAAACACACAAAAAGCTCCGTTTTTCTGTTAGCAGTTAAGATGTCTATTTGTCAAGTTCGAGAAAGAGCACATAAAACATATTAGAAGATAAAACGTAGACATTCAAGTTTCATTCAATCCTCAAATGCATTTGCTGATTTAAAAACAACTATTGTTATCGTTTTTACGTTTGTATTTAAAATAACAGTAAGAGGATTTGATAAAATTTTATGTAAAGTTAATGCACAGAAAAATAATATAAAAAATTTTATTACACGTCTAATAATAAAGTATTATTCGATTAAAAGATTAAAATATTTTCTATTTTAATAATAACATTTAAACAATTAAATATGAACATTTATTATATATCTTGTTTTTATAACACTAGGTTAAAAGCGCGCTACGCGCGCTCCGTGCCCAGCAAATGAAAATCCATATAAATCGATTAACATATTATGTATATAGTTTTAAATTGCGTTAGCGTTCCACGTATACAGTTTTTTTACCATTTGATTCAGTTGAATTAAACTTAATCAAATCGAATTATATTGTTTTAGAACTACAACAAACAATGAAAATCAATTTAAATTTTTTACCCTTAATTTATTATAAAAATAATT